>JABFAK010000024.1:0-37241 GCA_013266265.1 Fusarium sp. NRRL 66182 | reverse complement strand
CTCCTCGGCGGCGGAGGGCTCGGGGGCAGGGGTGGAGCCGGAGCTGGAGCCGGAGCCGGACCAGACCTTGGGGCCGGGGATCTCGTAGCTGGAGTAGCTGCCGTAGAGGTTGAAGACGATGCCGGGGTCGGCAGAGGTGTAGCCCTTGTTGAAGTCAAAGTTCTCGCTGGGAACGGCAGAGCCAGTACCAGTGATCTCGAACTGGACACAGGCGGGGTAGAACTGAGCACCGCGGACGGGGTTCTCAGCGTAGGCGGTGTCGGACTCGTGGTGGGCAATGATCTCCTGGCGGATCATGTACTTGCCGGCCTTGAGGGAGGCGGGGAGAGTAAAGTCCTTCTTGCCGTGGTTGGCCTTGATCTTGTCAACAGCCCACTCCTTGCCATCAAAGCCCTCCTCGTCGATCTTGGTCCAGATGGCACCGGTACCGTCCATGCTGGCCTCGTAGGGAGCAATGTAGGTGATCAGAGGGCCCTTGTGGGAGCCGTCAATGATGTCGTCGTCACGGTTGTCGTGGTACCACTCGAAGGTGAGCTCGTCACCAGCGGCGGCCTTGACGAACTTGGGGACAGCCTTGCCACCGTTGACGTTGCAGACAATGTCGGCGCTGGTGAGGTCCTTGACGGGAGAGTTGTTCTCGGGAGATCGGATGTACTGCTTGCGACCGTCACCCTGGTCCTTTCCGTTGACCCAGACGCCGTACATTTGAGCGTGGGCGGAGACGGTGGTGGCCATGGCCAGAGCGGTAGCGGCGGAGAAACGCATCTTGATGGATGTTTGTGTGTTTGGTAAGGATTGGATGAAGTGGAATTTCGCGGAATGAAAAAAAGATTCGACTTCGTGGATGTTCAAAGAATGAAGGTTTGGCACAGCCAAATGAAAGAAAGTGTAAAAAGAGAAAGAAGGACAACAAAGACTTGATTTTGGTACGACGAGTGTGAAGAGAAGGGAAAGCCAGATGCAGAGACGACGCTCATGTCGACTTATATATCGGACGTCTGCCTCTGCTTCTCGCGCCAACGATCCCCGGCAAGGGGAGAGAGAACCCTACGGTCACTCTGCAGACGATGCAGGGAATAGACGCCGGTTCATCTCGTCAAGGGACGGTTGTGCCAACGTCTCAAACATGGTGGGTTGAGGGGGCTGGGCTGGGCTTTGCAGGTGAGAAAAGACTGCTAGGGAGGTGAGAGGATGGCCAAGGCCGGAGGAACTAGCACAGGGGGAGGAGACTACTGTTGGGATGAGGGAATAGTGAACTAGCAGGTGAGGTTGATGAATACTACAGCATGGCGGGTTGGACGTTCAACGAACGATAGAGCCCTATAGTCGATAGAGTACGCTTTGGAGACAACGATTGATTACTATGCACTCGAATATCAATACCTAACGATCAAGCAAGGGCGTATCATGTGGTGACATACATCAGCAGCAGCTATAACTGTTGGCATATTTCTTGCAGCACCCACGTCCTCCAGCACCAACTATACTCCTCCACGACGCCGGACCAACATATTTGGTGTAATTAATTTTCGTACACAATCTAAATCACTTTGGGAACATACTTTTGCGCGTATCTGGTCCCCCTTGCAGGCTGCTGCTGCTTGTCCTACGGCCTCTCTGGGACCAGTTCCCCATAGCGAGATAGACTTTGATAGACGGAAAAATAAACAAAACAGACGGGTAGTCGGAAATTGAAACCTGAGGCGCTTGTGCCAGGCCCTGGTCTAGTCTTTGACTTGGTTTGTTTGTCAGAAAAAACAAGGCGTCAAAGTCGGATCCTTGCCCACGCCTCAGTTTGAGCCGCAAAAAGATGACATGGTGATTGGATAGAGCATCCAACCCTGAAACTCTGTCGATGCCTTCAATATCGGGCTGAGTACACGGGCAGGACGGGCTAGACAGGAGAACAGGTCGTGGCGCCGTCCCTCGTCCCCCGCTAGCAGGGACATGGGCCCCTTGTCTTTCACCGTTTGACCGTCTCCAAATCTCGAGATCCTAGTCTGGGATCGGGGCCCCTGTTCCCTTTGAGCAGTTAGCGCCGCCGTCTGTGCTGCTCCCTGTCTGCTTCCCAGTTCATCCCCCAATAGAGATTCTCGCATTTTCTTTTCCAGAGCCTTGGCGATGCGCAACTCCACGTCCACCTGAAACGGCGCTTCAGAAGGGAGGAGAAGAGAAGAGGAAGAGGAAGAGGAAGTGGAAGAGAGAGAGAGAGAAAAAGATTCGTCTCCTCTTCTGACTGGAGGATTCTTACTGCCGTTTCAAGGGGTAAGTAAAAGAGAGAGTGAGGTGCATGGATACTGTCGTCGGCGAGCTGCGATGATTCTCTTTGAAACAGAGTCGTCCAGTCTTGTTTTCTCATTGCGTGCGTGGCCAAGACGTAAAGAGATGCACAAGGCCGCGTTTCCAAGAGTTTCTTTGTTTCCTTTCCGTGCAAACATCAGCCCATCACTTTGGATCATCGCTGCAGATTCAGCGGCTATGTCCACATTCTGACGCCGAGGCTAGTGGCGGTAATGTCGGACCTATGTATGCATATGGTCGTTGTAATATACTAGAGCGGCGCAGGAAATCAATCACCATCGATCCCATCTACGCTCAGCAGCTGCCAAGGAGCCGTTTGAGTGCAGAATTCAAAGCCCAAACATCGAGCATGAGCCACAATAAGCTTTTACTGGTCCTCTGTAGATCAACGAAGCGATGGAAACTCAGCAAGGGTCGGTGTGGGTTCAAGTGTTGACCCTGCAAGTTTCAATGCAACCCAAGCCCTTCTAGCTTCCAAGCTCAAACGCATCGTGTTTGAGGTGCGAAGGAAAGTTTATCTACCCTGGAAATGCTATCCGGCTTTTCTTGGGCGAAAGCAGACGGGTAATTTGGCATAATATAGAGTTTGACTATGTGGCTCGATGCCTGTCGCGATAGTCGACCTCGTTGTTTCACGCTGCCGAGGGTCATGTAAGCAGACTATCGTGAGGATTATCAATCATGAGCATCTCCGTATCACTCTGTCTGCGTCTGCCGTTTGGCTATGCAAAATGCAGCATCACAGACATGGCCTCAGAAGAGGTGATGCGCATCTAGATAGAGCACCTACACCTACCTACACAAGGCTGAGTATAAAGTTTCGCGTGGAGATTTACACATGATTAAACCCATCAACCGCTGTAAACATTCAGATCTGACTGATCTAGGCGTCAACCTTAATAGGCGCCTAGCCAGAATACGTGCATATACACAAGTACACGAGGGTTAGTATAAGGTTCAGCTAAGAGTTCAAGCTTAATTTTTAAACGCTGTATAAGCCATCAAACCGAGATTAGAGAGTCAACCTTAATCCATCTTCATATGAGATCTTCACATCATCTCGGACTATTAGTCTTTTCGAACGTGATATAAATCCGGATGCTGTATTGCAGATATTGATATAGATGTGAGATGATACGAACACGGGGCAAAGGTGGGAGCGAGTGAAGCAGTGCCATAGCTTCTTCCAGTCGAGACTGTCATATATTGCCATGTCATTTGGTATTAGAATGCCATGAAGCACTCTCTTCTACTGTTCTAATTTTGTCAATAAAAAGAAGCAATGTTTCTATCATTTCGTGCCATACATCATCAGATTAGTAGAGCTGGATGTAGAACCAGCCAACAACTGCCACAAGGTCCTACCTAACATGCATACATACGACGTCAACCTTCTAGAGCCCCAAATCCCTCATAACGGGGAATTCTCCATGTGCCCTTATTCTCCGGCAAGATAGCAAGCAAAGCCTTGTCAATCTTGAGCTTGGTTATCAACCCAATGATGGAGTGCTGTAGCTTGATCCCAAAATCCGTCTCTGGATACGCGATGCCGGGAACAAACGGCGGTAGTTGTTGAGACTTTTCAACATATGGCCTCAGAGTAGCTTCGTACGCCTCCAACGCCTTGGAAATATCTCGAGGGTGTCTCGCAATCTCTCCGCCGAGCACGCAGGCTCCGATGAGCGCGAGTGTCGTGCCCACGCCTGTCAACGGCGACGGTGCATAGCCAGCGTCCCCGAGCAGGACAACCCGTCCCTTGGACCACGTTTTTGTCTTGATCTGCACAATAGACTGCGCATAAAAGTCTCGAGCCTCATTCATCGCCTTGACAAGTCGCGGCGCCTGCCAGCCGGCGTCGTTGAACACCTCGGCGAACAGCTTCTTTTGCGCCGTGGCATCCTGCCGCATCACCTCCTTGAACGCCTCCCCGTGAGACATGGTCAAGAGATAGGCCTGACCTCGATCTTTTGAATGCCAGCGCGTCGAGATGACGCGACGTCCCGGGGCGCTGTAGACAGTTGCGAGGTTTTCGTCGCTGGGTTGTCGGGCGAGGTTGTAGTAGCATCCGTGCAGGCCAAACTCACGTACATGTGTCGACTCGGGCTCATCTGCGAATAGTCTTCTGCGCACTCTCGAGCCTTGGCCATCGGCTACGACGAGAAGATCGTAGCTCTCATGGGTGCCTTGTGAGAACTTGACATTGACCTTGTCGCCCACGTTCTCAAAACTCTCGATGCATGTCCCGAACCGATACTGTGCCTTGTCCTTGGTCGCGTTGTAGATGATTCTGCACAGATCGCCTCTCATGACTTCGAATTCGCTCGTAAAGGACTGTCTGCCCTTGCCAGAATCATTGCGCTCAAGCAGAGCTTTCCGCTTCCCTTTCGAGTCGACCCATTGCAGCCCATGCTCGTCGACGGCCTTTTTACGAATCTCGTCTAGGATACCCATGCGCTTTGCAGCCTCGATACCTTGTCCACGGATATCGATCTGTTGGCCTCCAGTGCGCAAGGTGGGAAATCGCTCGAGGATGGTGCAAGAATGTCCCAGGCGAGAGAGCCAGTAGGCGGCAGCAGGACCAGCAATTCCACCGCCAGAGATGAGGACCCGAAGTTGGGCCATTGTACAACCCAAGGTGTCGGGCAAGTCAGGTGGGTATCTCTTTAGGAATGAGGCTCATGGGTGCTGGCTATTGTGTCATGAGGGAAAAAAGAGGCGTGGTTATAAAAAGACGCTCGAATCTACAGCAAACGTTTGTAGTAACGCGGTCTAGGTTACATACATATACTGTAGAAGATCAGGGTCCTGCCTCATTCTTGACTGTCTTGAAAGGCAACAAACACGTAGTTGGAGTTGAATCACAGCAATTGGAATGTAGGCGTCATTGACTTTGGTAGTTTAATTCTAACCTTGCAAGTTATAGGGAAGGATTATGAACTTTTGTCGTTGTGTCAGCACTAAACAAACGCCTGTACCTGGATCATCTGAAGGGCCATGACTACGGTAGAAGGTCCAATGTCCAATGCGGCGAATAAGGGAACGAGATGTCTTTTCAGTGTGTCAGGACTCATGTCAATCAGCCAACAGACGTCCAAACCAGAGTAGAGTATACTCAATAATTAGAGAATATTGTAGACTATGTAATCAAGGTGTTGGCTTACACTTACACGCATGGACCTACAGTAACCAAACCGGCCCCATCCGAGAACCCCACCCCCACCTGTTCCGCTCGGATGCGGGGGGTATCCGCAACCGCAACCGCAACCGCAAGCCACCACAGCCGCTACAACCACTAAACACTACCCGACCGAATCTTTGCATCCTAAACCACCTCCTTCACCATCACTTGGTCCAATCGCAACCTCCGCAATGGCTCAACCGCAAGGCAACCTCGCAAACCTCCTCCCTCCCTCGTGGAAGACCTCGGTAGCCGCCTGGCTCGCCGAGGACACGCCCTCATTCGACTACGCAGGCTTCGTCGTCGGCGACGGTCCCCGCGTCGCCACCCTCTGGGGCAAATCCAGCGGCATAATCGCCGGCCGCCCTTTCTTCGACGAGGTCTTTGCGCAGTGCGGCTGCACCGTCGAGTGGCACGCCGATGAGGGAACTGCCGTCGATCTGAGCAGTGGCAAGCATCGCGTCGCTACCGTAGAGGGCCCTGTGCGCGGCATTCTTCTTGGAGAGCGTGTTGCTCTGAATACCCTTGCGCGCTGCTCCGGTATTGCGACAAAGAGTCGCCGGCTCGTGACGATTGCGCGCGAGGCGGGATACACGGGCGTGATCGCGGGCACACGAAAGACGACGCCAGGGTACCGCCTCGTTGAAAAGTACGGCATGCTGGTCGGCGGAGCAGACGCCCACAGGATGGACCTCAGCGCCATGATCATGCTCAAGGACAACCACGTCTGGAGCCGGGGCAGCATCACCGACGCTGTCAGGGCGGCCAAGTCTGTCGGTGGGTTCAGCATCAAGGTCGAAGTCGAGGTGCAGAGCGAGGCAGAGGCGGACGAGGCCATTGAAGCGGGTGCGGATGTCGTCATGCTGGATAACTTTAGCGGCGACGGCGTCAAGGCTGCGTCGCGCAGTCTCAAGCAGCGATGGCAGGGCAAGAGACACTTTTTGCTCGAGGTGTCTGGAGGATTGCACGAGGACAACTTTGAGGGCCATCTATGCAACGGTGAGTCTCGGTCTTCACCTCGACCATATGTGATACTGACAGACTCCAGATGTGGATATTCTCTCGACAAGTTCGATTCATCAGGGTGTGCCGCATGTAGACTTTTCACTCAAGATCGAGCATTAAGGAAGAAGAAGAATAAAAAATACCCAATATCACACACTTGATCATCAAGATGCATTTCTCTATTGTCACTACTGACTCACATGATCGATGTCTATAGCATGCTGAGCACCCCATCTCTCCGTGCCAATCACCACCTCCATCATCAAACACTGCACCTCCCATCTGCCTACGCCTCAATGTCAGGTCCCCGACCCTGCAAATGGCTCAACGGATCCTCCTGTACAAGAGGCTCCTTCTCCTGCCCAGCAGCCCTGGCGTCACCACAGCACGAGAGCAGCACGCTACTCTTGTTCTTCGTCGACGGAACATCCAGAGCAGGATTAGATGTGAAGAAGTCAGCAGGACGAAGATGGATCTGCTGCGTCTCAACCGGCCTGCCACTAGTTAGCAAACGCATGCGTAGACCTCGGGAGTATTGCCATGTACATCACAGGCCAGTCCTCAACCCGCGGGTTATGCGTCAGGCCAAACGACACCCACACGACAGGGCTGCTTCTCCTCCCTGTTTTCGAGTCTTTGGCCTGACCACTCGCCGTCTCCTCGCCCGTGAACCAATCCCCCCTCTTCACCATAGCAGCCACGCCCCCAACCTCTGCCTTGCTCTGGTTCGTAAACTCGCCCGCCGCCCATAGCTCTCCGTCGCGATAGCCCGTAACCCAGAGGTGATGCTTCGCAAAGGGGGCTCTAGCAACTGCCACGCTCTTCTCGTCTGCGAGAAGCATCTGCGTCGCCGGCGGGACGAGCTTGTAGCCCACTGGTCTCCCAGACATGGCGTTTCGTTTCGTCGCGTGCTCCAGCTTGATGAGCCGGTTCAGTCGCGGCTCGGCATCAGTCCAGGATGCCTTGGTCACTGGCTTGCGTTCGACCTGGTACAAGTTTCCCATGGGGTTCGTCTTGGGGTCAGTCGGTCTTCCGACACTCTCCTCCACAACAACCTGCGTGTCCTGCGCGCCGTACGAGTCAACAGCTGGGTCGATCCGCACAGAGAAAACATGCTGATGGTTCTGCGCGAGAACACCTGGCGCAACCACGTTGCCGTATTTGCTCGTCTTGTCTTCATCTATCCCAACAACACTGACAATACCGGTCGCGCGAGTTTCGATGGTGATGCTCCCCGCCAGATCAAGCTTGAACGCAAAGACGTACTCGTAATTCGCCAGGGTGATGATGAACTGCACGACAAGTTCTCTCATGCGCGTCACCACAGCCCGGCTGGTGCGGAAGTTGGTGTGCTTCCACAAGATGCCATTGTCCTGCTCATGGAGGCAGACCACCGACTTTGCTGGTGTCGGCATACCTTCTGGATCAGCGAGATATGAGTCAATGTAGTGAATTACGCCAAGACAGTCGCATCCAAGCTCAAGATTGTTGGCAGCTCGTCCAACGCCTCCGTCTCCAAGGTCAAAGGCGTGTTTCCGGTGAAAAGGCGGGCGAGGATCACCGTACGGAACAGTGAGCTCGCTGTAGCTGAGGCGGTAGAGTATAGGTCGGTTCTCGTAGCAGACGTCATGAAGAACGGCGCCCTCTCGCGGCGTGAAGCCTAGACGGAAGCGCCATCTCTGCCACTCAACCAGGCCATCCGAAGAAACGGTGAAGGAAGCGCCCTCGGGCTGCGTTACATCGAGAGGCTTCAGCCCTTCTCGAAGTGGCCTGTCAAGCAGCTCAGGAGCATACTCTGCTGCATGGCTCTTCTCAAAGAGCTTCTTTGGCGTTTCACCTCGCTCCTTTGGTTCTAGACCATCATCGGAACCGCCGGTAGCAAGTCGATCAACACGAATAATGCGTCTCGTCTCCAAGTCCATGACCGGGATGATGGGGATTGGGTAAGCGTAGTGGTTCGCGTCAGGGTTATTCTTGGATACATCCCGAGCAAAGACCAAGCCTTGCATGTATCGGGATGGGTAGCCATCGTCATAGGTTCCGCCGTACGGCCACGGGTCGATACACACAGCGAAGCCCTCTGGCAGCACAAACTCCGACATTGCATCCTTGAACATCTCCGACTCTACACAAGCACCTTGGAAGGCTTCTACCTCGGCCCTAGAGTCTTGGTCAGCTCCTAGCTCACTTCTGCAGAGGCAGCACGTACGGGGCAAAGTACGGATGCGCATTCTGCTCAAGCACAGCTTTGCATACAACGACCTCTGCTGCTATATCGACGATAGCCCGTGTATACTCGCGGCTATCGCCAATCATGTCGTATTCAACCTGGGCGCAGCGCGCAGGCCGAGGCGTTGTCTCAGAAAGACCACCATCATGCTCAGCAATCAAGAAAGGGACGAGATCGTTCTTTTTGGGCTCCTGGAGGGAAATGGACCGAAAGAATAGTGATGTTCCCGGGCCGTGATGGTTGAGCACAGAGTTCCGAGCTGTGATGAACTCGTCTCGGGAGAGCTGCGCCAGAGGATGAGGTGGAGGAGACGCCATGGCTCACACACATACAGCAAAGTTGACGTGTAAGCCAGGGGGAAGAGTGAGCAGCAGGAGAGTGGAATTATATAAACAGCTCGGAGTGAAACGGAATCTGGTGAGCAAATGGTTTAGTACCGTACAACATGGTCCCCTCTCGGTATGTGTTGGTTACCATCAATTCAAGCCAATTGGGAACATGGACACTGCATCTTCCTCCGCAAAGAGGCTTGAATCTGATGTCAACTACATCACTCTGCAGTAATCCGCGCTCAATTTGGTACTGAATAGGCCGCTATATCGGCTTCGTACCTATGATGTGGCCCTACATGGACGGTACAATGTGACCTATCAGGGGGTGCAATGTAAGCCCAGCCGCAGAAAAAAAGAAGCCATGGATGCCATAATGACTTGTCAGGTGGTGGGTGTCGAAGCATATATCTGATATGATGAATAGCTCCATGGTATCTCGGGATTCACGACCTCTGGCTGTGCTGACGACCATCACATCATAAACACAGGAGGTATCAAGGCGGTGGTAGCTTTAAACAACTCATATCTAAAACGACGTTACCTGTTGCGTGTCTTGATTACAAAGTATCCCGTGAGAAGACCTGTGTTACACAATCTCGTGAGGGGGCATTGGCGAGAATAGAAACATCAAGACGATTGGTGGTGAGGCCAGTGTAAGGAGTAGCCAAGATTGGGCACATCAGGGGGTGACGGCAGTAGTATCTGATATGCTGAAAAAAAGATGTGTCTCATAGGCCAAAGAAAGAAGTCAGTCGTCAAGTAAAACATTCCAGGGCCATCCCATCCACATGTAACGAGAGGTTCAGCAGCTTGTATTCCAGGCCTGGCTTGAACAGTCAAAATGGAACTTGTTACATGTATCATCACATTTTCGAGTCATGGGGAAATGCCTTTGGCTAAATCACTGTGCCATTCTTGTCTATCGACGTGCTACCCTTTTGCAGAAGCAATCAACAATCAAACACCCTTCGTAAAACCCCAAATCGGCCGTGGCCCAGAGTCGAGCAGTGGTCGACTCCAAACTAGGCAATGAAAAGAAGATGCGTGCAGCGAGTCATGGTAAAAACAGGTCAACACAGGCACTTTTCGCTACCCCTCCTTCCCCTGCGCGCCATCCATATCCGTAAAGTAGTCATATTTCATAGACGCCAGGCATGTAAAGTCAAGACCATGAGAAGAAGAAAGTTGACCAAGAGGCCCATGTTGAGCAAAGAAGATCGTAAAGTACGATGTTGCGTAACGTACATTGAGAATCGAAATGAAGAGAAAAAGGAAACAGTTGCTGTAGACGTGGTTGTCCGGCTACGTCTTCTACCACCTCACTAGATACGAGTGCTTTTCATAACCATAGGTGTAGAAACGTGCCTCGTCCGCTCATCAAAAGGCATGAGTAAGTGGCCTCTCAAACAGTAACGCGCTTAGCGCCATCAGGCTTGAGAACGTTCTCAGCGTACTTGCCACCAAAGTTGCCTAGGGATTTACTGTTAGCCATACGTTATCAAGTATGAGGATACCAAGAGATGCTTACCTGGGGGGTTGTAGTTGCAAACCGTGTACCAAGCAGGGAAGCTGAGGACGCTTCCAGCAGGGCACTTGACAGTGGCGCAACCAACCTTGGTGGAATCCTTCCACACGACCTGGGTGAAGTGGCCGTAGAGGAGGATGTCCATGTCGGCAGGGGGGTTCTCCTGGCCGTAGAAAGCCCAGTTGGCCATCTCACTGTTGTACCACTGGTTGGTGATACCACCGGCTGCAGCCTTGTTCTTGAGGTCATCAATATCACTGGTAGCACCCCAAGAAGCGAGGTTCTGGCCATAGCCTCCGTTGCCTTGTTCCCTATCAAATGGGTCAGTTATTGAATCGTTAACGAGGTCACAGAGCAACTTACATGTCGTGCTCGAAGACACAGCCGTTGGCAGTGTTCTCAGCGTAACCCGCGAGGGTGTCATCCCACTCAAGAGCAGAAGCAGAGTGGTTAGCACGGTGGATGTTGTGGTAGGCAAGCATGATGGTGTCGTAGGCCCCGTCAAGAGAGAGATCAAAAGAACTGCCAGCATCAACGGGCTTGGGCTCGGGCTTGGGCTCGACGACGGTAGGCTTAGGGGCCTCCTTGGTGGTGGTGGTTGAGGGCTTAGGAGCCACGTAAGTAGGCTCGGGCTCGGGCTCGACAACAGTAGGCTTAGGAGCCTCCTTGGTGGTGGTGGTGGTGGTCGAGGGCTTGGGAGCGGCAGGTTGCTCATAGACGGGCTTGGGCTTGGGAGCGGCAGGTTGCTCGTAGACGGGCTTGGGCTTAGCAGCCTCCTTGGTGGGCTTAGGTGCTGGCTTCTCGGGTTCCTCGAGGTAAACAGCACCGGTAGGCTCTACCTTCTTGGCCTCTTGCTCACCAGCGACGACAGTAACAGTAACAACCTTGTAGACCCACTCGGTCTCCATGGCTCTCTTGTCGAGAACAGCTCGGATAGGGCTGGCCGAGGCCAGGATGGCGCTAGCGCCGACGAGGAACATAGACGCCTTCATGGTGATCGGTGAAGAGGCACGAGGCGAAAACGAGGTGGACTGGAAATGGTGTCAGTTATATAAGCTTGAGAGATATTAGGTGTGGCTGTTTTCGGTTGAGCAAATGTCAGACCAGTGCCGCTTGACAACAGCTGCTTCCGTGTGTCTGACGAAAACGATGAGGCTAACTGATAGGAAGGGTGGAATGGTGTTTCTTGTGGGGAATGTGTGGACGAGAACGTTCAAGACATTTGGTGTTGAGACATATTCGAGGTTGGAAATGAACTGGCATTGCTATTTTCGTGTTCATAACCTGCCCTTTGACCAAGGGAAAGGAGGCTCTGCTGTCGATAGCCATGTTGTCGACGTAGATAGGACCCCGTATCTTCCGTGATGCTGCGTCGACGGCATCGCCAAGATGTTGCTGGCGAAAGGGAGAATATCGATAATGCTCCCTCAAGATTGGCACCGGTGGAGAAAGAAGGCGAGACAACGAGGGCAAAGCAGATGATGCATGCAGGAACACAGATGCAGGGTTCAGACAAGAGTGATTCAGGCTTACCTATGCGAGTCTGAGCGGTGCGCTATGGGATTTGATTCAGAACCAGTCTGAGAGCGGTTTACAGCACTGCTGAATTTGAGAATCCGTCTAGGAGTCTCGAAGAATGTGGGTGTGGTTGAACAACGACAGAAGTTCAACAATGAAGGAGTGACAGAGAAGGATGAGCCGAAGGAGCGACGACTTGATCTGCTCTGCGATACCGAGGGTGATGATGGGAGTGAGGGAAGTCGAAGACTATATCAACGGTTCAACCGGAGGGCGTTTTGAGTTTTGATTTAGAAGGAGTGGACTGCAATGTCGTAGACACGCAAACAAAGGAGTGGACAGCCAAATCGGTCGACGAAAGACTTGGAGGGGGGTGAAGAAGAGGGAAGAGGTCGAGATGGCTTCGGAGCGGACGACGACGTTAAAAGGAACTGTACGGCGGGTCGCAGACGGCCAGCCACTGTTAGCCCAGGGGCAATTGGTTGGATGGCACGGTATTGATTGGATGCTTCGCAGGGGTGCTTCTGGGGATCTAGCGGGCCTGGGAAGTCCAGTGTCAGCGAACCTGGGGGTGGTGCATGAATAAAGGGCCAGGGGGGGTGTTGGTCCATCACATACTAGCAGAATCGAGAGGGATAATAGTGAGCGACTGTTAGTGCAAGAGAATGACCGAGTTTATTCAGAGTGAACGTGGAGTGTGGAGAGAGAGAGAGAGCGAGAGAGAGAGAATCAGAAACGAGAGAAGCGGAGAAGATGCATTTTGAGGGAAAGTAAAGGGAGGCCCTAAGAGGAGATGAGGCTTTCAATGTTTTGGGGGGAACTGCGCTGCCAAGATCTGTTCACTGTCAGCTGGCTGGCAGGCACAGACTGGCACTGCTTGGTGTTGTTGTTGTTGTGGTTGTTAGAGTGACCCCTGGAACACGGGGACAGCACCACGCTAAGCCGACTCAGACCAAGTGCGATTAGGCTGGGCGCTAGAAACGTGGCGGGAGGCTGCAAGGCACCAGGAACGAATCATGCACAAGTGCCTGGCACTCCAGGCATTCACGAGGGGCGCTATCTACCTCTAGGTAGGTCACACGCTGTGTGTGAGTGAGTATTGAAGTCCAGACAGATACTACTTTGGCATTAATTGACTACTGCTATTTACTGAATATCTCAATCTTACAAATCCCAATGAATACGAGAATGAATGAAGCATTTCGAAGCTGACAAGTATGTTGCACGGTCCTCTTGGGCCATTCATATCGATGAAACCCAAGGCTTGCTTGGTCCTCGCTTACCCTGTCGCCGCCATTGACGTCCTGGCCTGCATCTTGGTATACGATTCATCAGCCCCAACCACTGCCGCTGATCGACCGGGTCACCAACACATCATGATGCATCCAATTGCACCCCAGATACTTGGTAGAAACAGGCTGGTTTCCAACAAGGCGATCAAACAGCAACGCATCATAAGAAACCTTTGGTGGCTTTCTGTGAGAAAGATGCCGCAACACTGCCCAGTTAATCAAACATGCGACCCTGGGATTTAGACCCTGGCCATGCTCAAACCAGAGCTGGATGGGTCACTACAGTCAATGGTTCAGACCGGACCCTTGGCAAGGTAAAGTGATGACCAGCTAATCTCATCTAGGGCTGCCTCTTTGGTTGATGCGCGTTTAATGCAGAGTTTTGATGATGTTGATGGACTGTTCCTCCATCATCTCATATCCGGCTCTTCTCCTCCCCTTGCTTTATCACCCCCTCCCCCCCTTGAACGAGACGATTTACTTTATCCCTAACCTCAAACCTTGTCGTAAGCAGCAAGCGCAGACTGATCCTCGATCCGCGTCGGAGCCTTTGGACGGCCATGCAGCCCTCGCTCATCATTTCCGTTCAGAAGAATCCCCACGCGTCTTTGATGGCCGATCCACTCGTGATCATGCTTGACGAGGCTTCACAGAGCTTGGCTTGCTTGCGCGGACTTGCAAAGCCACTCCGGAAGTTAAAAACCCAAGTGCTGCGGTTGAACCCCCGGACTGGGTCACTCTCAGATTCGAGCCTTTGCTGGATGCGTATTCTACCTTTGCTAGAGGGGTCCAGGAGCCGAAAATGAGAACCCCTACACCGTACTATTTGCTGTCAATTGCCCCAAATGTTCCATTGAGTTCCGGATGCAGCGTCATGCTGCTACCCTACCAGATGCACAGACAACTAGTGGGACGGAATACCACGCTCACAGTTCACCATCTGCAAGATCAAGATCAACCATATTAAATGAATACTTTGTACTATGCCGGAGCTCGGCCGGTTCTCTTTGTAGTTGTCTGAGTCTCTACTATGTCAGCATCAGCAAATACGAATCGCATTCCTAGGCTGTCCGTCCCCGTCCTTGATCTAATCTCACCTTTTCTCCCCGAGCTGCCGAGCAAGAGTAAACCTAGGTACGTACCTATACTAGAAAGTCCACCCCTTTTCGAGTTTGTCCCTTGCAGGTCGCAGATGTGGCGCGTGCGGTGGCGATCCGTCTTCGATATCTGTAACCCAATCAGAGTCTGAAATGCCCTTCTCATCTCCATCAAACAAGCTACCTTGGGTACCCAAGGATGGGAAGCGGGTTGATGCCGGCTGAGGCGGGGGTTCCCCATGAGATTTCTGCATGTCTGAAACCGAGCTAATACGAGGCGATTGCTCCCTTCTTCATCTCCCGACCAAGGCTCGTCTACGTAATATTACAATGTACAATTGTACATACATAGTATTTACCTGCCAACGTTAGCTTGTCTTGCGAGCTTTGCATCACTTGATTTTCTCTACTGGCAATTGTTGAGTTATCCTAGTAAATCAATTAATTAGATACGTATGCTTATTTAACGAGATATGTCCTTTTTTTTCTTTCCTTTTTTCTTCTCCCCCTCTCTTCTTCTTCCTTGCAATCCTTGGCAGTCGCTGCGGAACTCTCGGCTGGTTTTTTTACAAACTTGATTGTGTGCTATTCAGTTCCACAATCGGACATTGGCGTGTCACAGACTGATAGCCTCTCCTTCAATACGACAGATACATAGGTCAATATGTAGGCCTCGGGATAGGAAAACGCAAGACCTATAATCGCAAGATAGAAATAATCCCACAGTTTTGATGTTACATCATCCAGCATTTTACCTTGATATTCTTCGCATCCTGATTTACTTCTTGACTTCTTCTACACCCCCCTCCCTAAGTAGGTATGTACATTGATACAGTCTGCATCTGTCCAAGTTGAGGTTACATCCAACGTTTGCTAGCCCAGCAGCTTGGGACTAGACCCGGCATTTCCTCAACTCGTCCAGGCCAATCAAGGCTGTTTGTATCCTCCAACAATGAACTGCTCACCACTCTCCGTGAGCCTTTTCTCATTTATTCTCTGTTGTTAAAAATCCAATTCCTTGATAGACTGTACACCTTGTTCGCAGTACAGTAATTGCCTTCCAACATCCCTCCCTTGGACACACCGAGTCCAGCCATTGGAGCATTTGTCTTGGAATCTCTGAGGCGATTGATACCGACTTCCGAGGCTGCGTGACATTACACGCAATCCATCCATAGATGGCTTTTTTCGACAATTCAGTGAGAAGCAAGAGAATTCTTAGTGGCGGGAGCTCTTGTCCCGCCCCCTTGTGGCGCTCTACTTCATTCCTCCAAGTGCACCTCGAACAACTTTATACCCGCTTCTAGACAGAACCCATCCTCTTAAGCCATTCGCGGCTCTGCTAAACTTGTGGGATTACGCGGCCACGATCGCACATTGACTTTGCCTCGCGGAGTTATCGATCAAGTCCAGCCCTGCAACGTACGGGCTGCACCGCAAGCTTAAGCTTGGACGTCCACGTCCATCGGGATTTTAAAGAATGTGGCTCGGTAGACCCGATCCTAGCACGGGCGATTAGGTAGATCCGAAGTTTTGCGGCCTCGTCATACATCGCTCTGTAAGCATTTTGACTTTGATGATCCAATCGAAATAGCCATGACTGAACTCTGATGGGATCAAGCAACTTGACCAAGGTCTATCCTAGATAGTCTAACAGTCGACTTTGCTAATCACACCCTGAAGCTTAGATGGTTCTAGACTTTCTGGATTTTACGCTGATATCCCGATATTCTGGGTCCATCCCGGCATCTGATCCTCTCTTCTCCACATGCCTCCTTCATTTTCCTTCATCCTACCACTTCAATTACCGCAAAAAGTAAACAACTCTAGCAAGCAAATACTTCTTGCATGCTTCCTCCTCTACCGTGCATCTCAGCCCCGAGTTGCTACCCCGTTGTTCCACAGATCAAGTTGAAGGCGATTGTCACTGCCGTCGCCAGGATAGCAACCTTGCAGATCCGTCGATCACCAGAATGGTGGATTTAATGTGGTTACTCTGTCTAACTCTATTGACAATTGATTGAGTGTCTGAGTTAACAATACGCCCGCTCTTGTTGTTTAGTTCCGATTGAGTTTCATCTTGGTCCTTCGGATCAGCAACGAGAATTAACTATCGTAATAGTCATGGTGTCTGATTCTCATCTCTTGCTACCCTATATAGATACTAAGAATAGGGAATTCTTATATAGACCATATGAAGACAACACAGCTATTGTCTTAGTAAAAGCCATAGGATGCGGCTATAATGATATATCGTTCTTGCTAACCTGTAGTCAAGAGAGTGTTGCAACGTATGATACGAAAAAATGCTGGTTTGAGCATTATCGTGCCAACAAAGTCAACAAGAATCTTGCAATAGCATTTATCAATACTTCGACATTCGATGACACAGCACACACACACATCCTCGTATATCAAATCGAAAATATGAAAAAAAAAAAAGCGAATCATGTTTCGTCATTTCTTCTCCCTCAGATATTGTGATACGTCGCTAGAAAACAAATCTAACCGATACGTCGGGTGATATGCAAACACGACGCGGCACACCACATTCGAAGCAAATCTTTTTCGTCTTGTGTGTCCTTCTAAAACGTCTTCGAAGCCAAGACCAGCTCTCGCATCTTCTCGACACCCCCTTCTGTGGTGCAGGTAATCGGAGCCAACCAACGAGGTGCCCCATTTCGAGGCTCAAACATGGGCGCTTGAAAGGCCCGTTTCTCGTTTCACGAAGCGCACAAGCGCCAAACAACCGAGGATGTGGAATCGTGGAATCGAGTCCGGATGTATGTATCAAATAGTCGGTCAAGCTACCCTGTTATTTGCAAGGAACATAGAGCATTGCAGCTGAAAGCTAAAACGGCAAAGCATGATTTCTGATGTGGTGATTCAAGCACCCATTATCATACAGAGCTCTTTTAGCATCAACAGTCGAGCTATATATCAGCTCCTCAGAGAAGTAGATTTCTGTTGCCTGCTGCAACATCACCAACGCCAGGTTTCGACTTTACAGCCGTGGTAGATCAACCCAATCATTTACCCTCATGGCCGACATACACGATGAAACGAGACGGGTGGCCGCATAGGAGAACCTGCCCTGCCCCCGCAAGACCAAGTGAGGCCGAAACAAAAACCCCGGCCAAACAGGCCGACGATGCGATAAATAGTACATGGTCATTTGCATGATTGTCTTGGTGCTTGGCTGTTGCAGGTAGAGCTGTGCCACTTCAAAGACCAGTCATCACCAAGGGACGCTTGCTTTGGAGCGAATGATGCGACGCTTCTCAAACACGCAACCTATGTGAGCGTGTTCGCTTCTCCTCAAATGTCAGCTGGTGATTGTAAGGTGTAGGTACTCAGCGCCCTCAAGCTGGAGCGCATCGTGCCAGGTCAAGATCAAGACCCATACATGTAAGTAGACCCAACGACAACCTCATTTATATAGGTAGTGAATCAGACTACTGTACCCTTGGATATTTTAGCCTTCACCATGCTTAAAAATCTTAATCTTGGCAGGTGGCCTACACAACGCCGGTCAAACAAGACATATGGAGACAAGGCCTCACAGCTTAGCCGAAACGTGGTGTTTTTCGAAGTTGGAACTCCTCTCGCATGTCTCAGAGCGTCGTGTATAGATTGTTCGACGTTCGCTGCAGTGGACTGCACGTGTTGTCGTGTTTGAGGCCTGTACTGTCGTGAAAGGTAACCTCGCGGTGTCATAAATTCTGGAGTTGATCCAGAAATGGCATAAGATAAGCGGAACCTAATGGCAAAAAAAGAGTGGCTGCTATCAGTATTTCGATTGACGGGAGGAATTAGTATGTTGCATAGGCTCATTGTATTCTGTGATTGAAAGCCAACCGTAACAGCACCCGCCCATAGGCTGTAATGCACCGCAGCAACACAGACTGATCTGGCATGTGGCAACTGGCTTATGATCTGCAAGGAAACGATTTTTAATTCAACATTTGGTAGTCCACTCTTTGATTCATCGACAAATACACATGATCGAAACTCGACCTTTGTAGTTTCCAGAACCTTATTGCTGCGCATCCTCCTGCCCCGGAATGAAGGGCTTGCCGTCACCAGGGCCGATGCGCACGTCGGCAAAGATCTGCTTTGGTCGGAGATGAACGGGGGTGACGTTGGTAGGCTGGTCAGGGACCTTCTTCTCAAGTTTCTAGGTGGGATTAGCATCTTATCAGATCGCAGAGAACATGGACACCGTACCAGGTTGTCATAAACGCACTTGTTGAGCTTCCACTCAGCAGGACGGCACTGCCACAGCTGATGATTCCTGTCGTCCAGGCACTCCCAGTGTTTGCGAAACTCGGCGAGGCAGTGGGTGTTGATATCCTTGATGCTATTGGCCCGTGTTAGCAGCTACTCCCAGCACTCGTGCTTGTCTCGCTTCATATATCGCCAGCCCATCGTATCCTGGAAAGCTTAGGTGACGTACACACTGGAGGCACATCGAGTGACCCGTCGACCCTCCTTCAAGCACTCAAACTCTCCTCGGCCGGGGTTCTCGTTCTTGCATTGCATGTAGTCATCGTTGTAGTCGCGGCATCGAGCACCGATAAAGAAAGAAGCCGAGAGGAGAGGTGCAGAGCTGGCACCGACCTCCTTGACAGCGGGGATATCATCGGGCAATGGAGCAGTGTCAATGAGCACCTGCTGGGAGAATCTGATGGATCGATTGATTAGCCATCCTGTAGTCAATTGCACCCACGGCGGCGCTAGGACTATAATGAAGTAATTTCTAGCGAGTAAACATACTGGGGCCTTCGGACAGACATGATGGCGGTGTTCTGCGAAGCTGGATGTCCAAGCTGCGATGATTCCAGAGTCCGGGAGTGGTAAGGTGAGGTCGTTCGGCTATGATTTGGAGAGCGTAAGGTAGGAATTGGCCTTCTGTGATTGGTTGCTCGGTGGGGCGAGGCTGGTGGGCAAGGCTGCGACGGGGCCCAACCAAGGTGAGCGTAGCTCTGTTTTCGCGTCGCCAGCTCCAATAATTTTGAGCCGCCAAACAAACAGGACATAAACCACCGACGACAAGAGTTTTCAGCCTTGCAACATTGATAAAACTGAATCACGACCATCGAATCATTGCGCAGAAGAAGCTCAATATAGTATTGGGCTGTTAGCTCGACATATCAAACCGGGTGATACCCCGGCAGCGCATCTCATCAGCTAAAGCGCAAGCTTAGCTGCGACAGCTTCTAATTTAACATTGCAACATCACCATCACTAACTAGCACTAATAATAATGTCGCTCTTTGGACAGGCGAAGCCTTCGCTGTTTGGGCAGTCACAAGCCGCTCAGACAGCCACACCTACTCAAACTTCAGGATTTGGGTTTGGACAGTCCCAACAACAGCAAGGCAACACATTTGGCGCCTCGATCCAACAACCGCAGCCGCAGCAGATGCCGACTTTATCCCAATCCCAAGCTCAACTTTCAAACTCGCTATGGCAACCGGGAAAGGAGACACCGCGTACGTTCTCACCCTCAAATTCCCTGTATATCATAACAATCTAATATGGATCCAGACCAGAAGCCGATTCTTGATCAGATGCAGCTCGTAACCGAAAAATGGGATCCTGCGAACTCCAACTGCGTCTTCAAATATTACTTCTACAATAAAGTCGACGAGAGTCACGTCCCCTATTACAAGCCCCAGCCCCACGAAGACCCTCGAGAATGGGAAGAAGCCCTGCAGAATAAGCCGGCCCCGGGTTTCATGCCTGTTCTTTGTTCTGGTTACGCTGGGGTTGCCGACCGACTCAAGACGCAAAAGCGCGCCGTCTCCGACTTCAACACCCGCCTGCACCAGATCAACGGAAGCCTCGACGCCATCCTTCAGCGCCACGAGCTCGAGACTGAGGTGCGAGCTGTCGCAGCCCGAAGACGGCAGACTACCATTAGTGAGCGGTGCCTGGCACTTGCTGCGCGGATACAGGTGCTTCGCAACCGTGGTTATGCGCTGAGCGGTGATGAGGATGATTTGAGTAGTCGTCTACAGACTCTGGAACGGGATGTGCAGGACCCCGCCGTCGGAGCGAGAGAGGAGGAACTCTGGAGCAGACTCATCGTTTTGCGAGGGTACGCTGACCAACTTAGCAAGGAGTTGGACAAGCCAAGCGGTGCTGAGGGAGATAGCATCGATCCGGAGCGCGAAGCCAAGGCGAAGAGGGTAAGTGGACGCATCTGTCATACGCCAGACATCAAATCGACTGACATTTTACCCAGGTGCTGGAGGATTACGAGAAGCAAATCCAGCATATCAAGAAGGAGCTCGAGGCACTATCGACGGATTATACAGAGTGGGAGAAGACTAGGAACCCCCAGTCAAAATAGATGGCTGGAATTAATTAGGACAAACTGATTAGCGACAACGCTGGAAAGGGCGTCGCAACTGTCTTTTAATACTTTTGGTGGCATAGAGTTGGAGTAAGGACTGGGTATTCATCCTAGGCGTCATAGGATATGGAACGTGACATCTTTGTAAAGTCTAAAGAATATATACCGACCCAGCAAGTGATATGGTTATTCGAGTTTCTAAAGCAGAGCAGACACACGTGTTGTCCGCCGGGAGTGATGTTGTTGCGCAGCTTCAGCCACGACTTGAAATATGTATGGTACAGGTTCATCACGAGTCTCCCATCCGTCTGGACCGTTTCCTATCATACATGGGCGCGGAGGAGCACCATCTTCCGCACTTTTACTTGACCAGGAATGCTCAATGATGCAATACTCGTCATCTTCGCAGTGTAGGGATTTGTATCTAGAAGATCTTGCCGACGAGGTCGATGGCGAAGGGGGCTGGGAAGAGTCAGTGGCATTCTTTTTCTCTCGGAGAGAGTGTTTGGACGTACAGAGGTACAGAAGAACAACGCTGGTGACGGCCTGCTGAACCGTAAAGGCAGCATCGGCCTCGAGGGCGCGGATCTCCTCTGGGGACTGTTGAGGGGGGGCGACTGGGAAAGAGTCAGCTCATTGATTGCTTGATGTTTTTGGGACGCATTCGGACTTACATCCTCCGAACATTGTGCTTATGTATCAAGTAGAGAAGACCGGGTAGGGTAGGGCGGCAAAGAGTCGTGGGGAGCTTGATATGATGCTATCTCGGATTGCTGTCATGGGCCAAAAAATTGAACAAGCGCGGACTAAACGCGGACGAATCAGCTATTGCGACTGCAGCTCTTATCGATAAGCTGACGTCTATGCCATTCTACAACCAAGGTACGGATAGCGATTGTGAATACTTACCTAACATTAGGTAGTCCGCCAACATACAGCACAACAAAAATTGTCAAGTTTGATTATATCTCATTAATGGTATGAAGATACTGATTGTAATAATAATATTTGTTGTCCTGGGCCGTCAACCTTCTATACCCTTTTACCTCCTTGATAAGTACACGGGCTTTTTGAGTTTGATTAACATTGACTTCAACATCATAACCGTCAGCAAGCTCGATTAGGTGTTTAAGCATATTACTCTATTTGGCCGAGTCTTGTCAAGTTTCACTCACAAGCGAATATCAATATGGAATCAACGACACCTGACACAAGGAATTCGGCGTAACTAATCTCCAGGGTATCATCCCCATCAATCTATTCATTCGTAATCATCAGATAGCAGAAACATGACTTCCGCGTTCGCTTTTCTCCGTCTATATACCGTTTCCTCATAATTTTTTCCTTTTACGAAACATTATGCTTCAAAAACCAATGCCAGGCCATCATCACCCGCCGTGACAATTCGCTCTCCTGTCTGGCCTTGGACAAAGCCCAAGATACCGCCGCCCTCACCGTCACCTCGGTGGCCCTTCCACTCCTTCTGCAGACCAGCTTCAGCAGCAGTTGCGGTAGCGTTGGGGTTAGTGGCGCCGGCACCCCGGAGATCCCAGCGGCGAACGACACCGTCCATACCGCAGCTGGTGAGCTGCCATGAGTTAGGAATGAACTCGAGCTTGACGATGGCATGCTCCTCGTGGGCACCTGAGATGTGTCGTCGAACAGCGAAACGGCGGGTAGCGTCATACACAACAATGGAACCGTCAACGGAGCCGGCGGCAAGGAGGGTGGAAGGTGGCGTGTTGGGGGTGGTGACAAGGGCGAGCGACTCGATGCTTTCGGACTGCGTGTGCAGAGCGGCGAGAATTTGACCGCCAGCGGTTGAGGTCGACTGACCGGTAGTCTTGCCTCCAGCTCGGGCGCGAGCCTGGGGCTGGGGTCCGGTAGGGGCCAGTCGAGGAAGGGAAACGATCTTGATGGCACCGGTAGCACCGCCGACAGCGATGAAAGCGCCCTTGGGGTCGATGGCAAGAGAGTACAGGCCACCCTCAACTTCGAAACGCTGATCTTCAGCGGTCAAAGCCACGGCAGTCATACCGTTATCGCCAACGAGGTTCTTGGCTGTAGCCTCACCCCAGACATCCCAGACGTACAAACTACCATCTTCAGAGATGGTAGCCAGCAGAAGGCCATCGGGAGTCCATGCGCCGGCGGTGCAGGCACCAGTGTGAAGGAAGTAGGACTGAACGATCTGAAGGGGGTTGGCCTTGTCTGAAGGGTCAACCGTGTAGACCCAAACGGAACCGTCAGAAGCACCGAGGGCAACAGTGTTTGGGTTTGTGGAAGAAGGGCAGGGCGCAAGCCAGTTCACTTCAGGCACCTCCTGCGCTTCACCCAGAAAGTCCATCTTGAGCGAGGCATCGCCTGCAACGGTCGCCTTCCAAGCGCGCAACCTTCCGTCGAGACCACCACTGACAAGAACATCTCCCCGAGGAAGAGTCCAGGCCAGTGTGTTGATCGAGTCTGTGTGGCCGTCGAGGCTGAATAGAGAAGAGAGCTGGGCGCTCTTGAGGGCGTCTGCGGCGGGATCGCTCGAGAAACTAGCAGGTAGCGGAGGTCGCGACTGGGCAGCGGCGGTATTGAATACCCAGCCTGCACCGGGCGCATCCTCCTCCTGGCCAGCCGAACCGCCGACGGCGATGATGGAGGGATGGACAGGGTGCTGGGCGATGGTGAAGAGGGAGTCTTTGGGCTCGTCGAAGTAGCCGATGGAATCGTTCTGGAGCAGAATCTCCTCGTTGTCAGAGTCCATGGCTAGGTCATCGTCCTCAGCAATCTCCTCGGCGGCGTCATCGGCGGCGAGCAGGTCATCGTCGAGATCGTCGTCGATGGGTTCTTTTTGATCGTGGGGGTTGGAGGACGACATGATGGCGGGGTAATTTGAAAGGGGAGGGAGCTCGAGTTGAGTTCGATGATGTCGGTCGGATGGTTTGACAAGTAAAGGAAGATACAAAATGGAGAGAAGAGTAGAGAAATGCGCTAGACACAGGCGATCTCTCGGGTTTGTCAGTCAAAGCCAAAACTTGCTTGATAAGCAGGCAAATTGTTTCAATTTTGGGTGGTTGTTCAGACGAGGATTTTTTTTTCTTGACTGCGGGGATGGTGGCGGTCATTGCAGCCCAGCTCCAGCTTGAATGGCGTAGCTAATGTTGGAGCTTTATCAGCAGCACATTATAGAGCAAACCCTGCAATTATATATCATATTGAGTTATACAATGACCAGTGAGTATTTGCACCAAAGAATCCAAAATGGCCAATAAATATAGTAGAATACAACAGCAGAATTAGACATTATCCAAGTCCTGGTCTCTCTAGATTAACATCCAAAATGCAGCACATACAGTAGAATCTCATCGCTCTCCGTTAAACACCTTGCAAAACTCTTGTACTATCATGTCTTGAAATTGAACCGCTAATTATCTCCTCTTGCTGGTATCGTCATTCAAAAGCGTAGACGCCGTATTCCTCTCATCTCAAGACATTCTCTCTCACATCACGCCCCCAATCTGTCATGAACGACTCGAGGGTTCGTTCAACGGTGAAACAGCTGAATGGCTGAACGTCGGTGATGTCCCATCGTTGCTCGTGAGAGCTGGCGAAATGGCCTCCGTCTTGCTAAGCCCAGGAGACGACGTCGTCGTCGATGTCGCTGCATCCTTTGGAGCATCACCGGGCAGTTCAGAAACAAATGAACTGGTCCCCGGTAGCTCCGAACCCGCTTGACATCCGTACAGTTCGCTCATGCCGTGGCTCGGCGGGAGCTCCCTGGGCGCATTTGGGTCTTCGACTATGATGTTGGGGGTTCGGTTCTTGCGACGCCGCCACCAGATGAAAGCGCCTATGAGGGCGGCAACCACCACGATGGGGATGATAACTGCAATGGCTACGACAGCGCCTGTGCTGATACCGCCGTCATCTTCACTGTCGCCGGAAGATGTTTGAGCCGGCTCGTCGGTTGCGCTACTCTCAGAGCTGGTTGCCGTCGGCCCAGTTGTTGATACACCACTTGTCGATGTATCGATTGTCGATGCGTTAGTCGTCGAGGCTTCTGTGGTGGCAATATCGCTCGGTTCATAGATCATCCTCATTCCGTAGGCATTGATCCCTTGTGCGCCGTTCATCGTCACCGCCATCGTCGAGTCCGTCCCATTGACCTCGGTCGTCACGAGGATAACCTCTTGTTGGTCACCAGCACTCCACGTGCAAAACATACTCTCCCAAGGACCTGAGAGCGTCCCCGGATCTTCAACGCACCACATGTTGAGCCCATTGCGTTGCGGACAACACGTCACGGTCGTCTTGTCGTCGTCATTGTTAGAGCGCGTGCAACCCCTCTGCGCTGTGTAGCCAGACGGACAGGCCGTGCCGGGAGAGTAGTAGGCTGAGGGAGCTGGGTCAAAATCTTCAGGGAGACATGCTGTTGCGAGATCGATGGCGACGACTACTTCGCTGGTAACGGCAGTGCATTGTCTACCCGGCGAGTAGTCGGTAGGAAACGGGCCTATGATGGAGGACATGGTGCAGTGTCAAACTGATCCTTCGCGATGCTCTACCCCACAGGTCCAGGGATGGTTCCTCGATGATCCTCGTTGAAGCCAACGCCTTGTATTCCCGACTTTTGCGAATGCACGAGTATCAAAGAAGTGCACCCCAAGATGTCGTACAATAACAACTCACGCCTGTACGCCTTGAACGCGACATGAAGAAATCCAAGCCCACAGGAGAGACGGACAAAAGGGTGGAAGCTTGACCTGTTGCGCAGGGGTCCAGCAGCAGCCGATATTATGGTTTAATGATCCTTGTTCTCTTGCCCTACTAGAGACGGCCTCCATCCCATTGTGGGATTGATTGATTGAGTGTCCAGGTTCCTTGCTCAGCCCTAATGATAGGTCAGTGCAACATTGGGGGGGCTTAGACAAGGGTGCGCCTCTTTAGACATGGTGATTTCGTATTCTTGGGAACCCTCTTCTCCCGGTCAGAGAGCGTGTCATTCGCGAGCTCCTGGATACGTGAAATAAATCGAGGTTTCGAGGTTAGACATAGTTATCAGATCTCTGCTGGCGACAACTCGGCCGCAGAGGCAATTGAACGCACGCCCATTCACTTGATCATTTGGTCTTTAAAACATTTGCTAGTACATACAACGTCCCTTAATTAATGGCGGCCGACGTTAGAGTGCTTACCAATATTGAGGAACCCCCAGCCCCTGATCCTTGCATAGGTAGGTATGTATACATACATGTGGACATCCGACTGGGACCTCGGACTCTGGAGCAATCAGAGATGAGTTGAGCTGTCGAACTGTCAAAAACTGTTGTGTTTCGCCTGGAGAACTACTTTCACAGACATTTGGAAGGATTTGCTGTACGTGGTATATCCGGGAAAAGACCCTCATGACAGCAACCACAAAAGATGACCGATCCCTTATATCGGCCGTATGTAGACTGCTGTAGTCAAGTGCATGTGTGAACAGTCTTGTGACGAAAGCTGATAAATATATAGAAGACGGATGCAACCCACTGGCCATTTCAACGGCTCAGGGGTAGAACAGTGAACCCCAAGCAAATACCCCATATACATACGCCAGCAACACCCAAATGCTTGCTCCTTTACCCGTCCAGCACCTCAACCCAGTTCTTCTCCGACCGCTTCCTCCTCCATCGCTCCTTGGCAGCCTGACGCACCACCTTCTCTTCCTCTCCAATCTCATTCGCCTGCGTCGCCATCTCACGGATCTGATGCTTGATGCCCACGGAGAGCATCTTGTACCACCCGTCAATCTTCGAACCGCTAATCTTCCCATCGTGAATCTTGCACCGCTTGCGCTCGCACATGCCGCGCACTTGGTCACCCTCGCCTAGTGGATCCTCTAGCTTGGACGCCTTGAAGATGGCTTCACCCTCTGGTGATTTTGCAAATGCCTCGAATGAATCTCGCGCGCCGATGGTGTCAAGACGTTGATCGTAGCCGCAGATATCGTCCTTGGCCTTGAACCGGCCTGCGTTGATGGCTGCTTGCCGACGTTCGTATGCGAGTTCCAGGAGAGTTA
This sequence comes from Fusarium sp. NRRL 66182, assembly GCA_013266265.1. Lineage (NCBI taxonomy): Eukaryota > Fungi > Ascomycota > Sordariomycetes > Hypocreales > Nectriaceae > Fusarium > Fusarium sp. NRRL 66182. The sequence goes on along the minus strand of JABFAK010000024.1, from coordinate 10,353 downwards.
GCATCTTGTGGCAGAGAACCGTCTCCTCGGCTAGATGGAAGCGGGCTGCGGCCGCATTCTCGAGAAACGCCTTCTCCTCCCCTGAAAGATACATCGAAGCGTCTTGTTGATTTTCTGTGATTTTCGTTAACCACCTGCATCGTAATGAAACGTGAACAGACCTACCTTGTTCATCCCCATTTCCCACCTTTGGCTCTTCACCCGAAAACGGGGTCTTGGCCAACTGCCAGTGCCCTCCTTCGTCAGCTCCTGAGATGCCGCTCTGGAGGAGAGCCATGAATTCGTCTTGGTTAAGTTGGTCGTTGATGCCCCCCTTTCCTTTTGCCTTGGGCAACTTGGCCACCATGCGCTCCCACCAGACTTGCGCATGCTCATTGGAACAGAAAACGCTCTGCTCTTCCTCGGACACGCGAGCCGCCTTCCGACAGGCACCCAATGCGCAAGTCTTTTTGTACAGCGTCGTGAGATTGCCGTTTGTGCAGTTGGGGCAGACGAACTTCTCGATGAGTGACTCGCCGATCTCCTTGCTCAGGTTGATGCACTCTCCATGGAACCAGTCCTCGCAATTTTCACAGCAAATCATCCATCTATGATCATCTGCGCCGCGGCAAAGGCAGTACGGTCCATGATCGGATTCATCAAGCTCAGATCCAGCATCGTCGGGGGTTCCTCCTGAGGCGGATGCTGACTGCGCGGATCTGGCCTTTTTCGCCGCTCTTGGCCCCCCGGTGTTCTTTGGTCGTTTGGATGATTTCTTGATAGTAGATGCGGTGCCTTTCTTCTTGGCTGCTGCTTGGACGGCCATGGCTGGTGGTTCTGTAGATGTTGGTGGAGGATCTGAAGGAGATTTGGAAGCGGGATGGCCATCTGAGGGAGGTTGAGGGGTAGGCTCGGCTACTGTATCGCCTTTGGTATCATCCTCAAAGAGCTCAAAGCGAGGCTCCTCGCTTTGTCCTATTGTTGGCGTTGATTGTTCCATTGTGGAGCGTGTAATTCAGACCAGGTGTGATTATGCCCTTTTACTCAATAATCTCGTCACTTGACACAATAACGATTCATATTATGAGATTAGAGGATTACCATTTGAAACAAGGCTCTCAGAGACGATTAGTTTATTATAATGGCCGTTTGGATCAGGTTTCAGTTTTTTGATGCAAGTTAAAATGCTACATATGAAGATTGCGGTGGGCTAGATAGGTACCAGTTTTGATGACTAAGACGCTTTGGCGCCATCCCGGTAAAAGCTCGGACCATGGAATTTTGGAGCTTGTATGACAATCGAAAGATGTAAGTTTACGTCCGAGATAGCTTTTGCATGAGCTTCATTGGATTTTCCACATCGAGTCAATTCGTCATGTCGAACTCGGCCGCGACGTCCAAAGTCCTCAGGGGTCTGTTTTCCACAGTCTCGACGCGGCAGTGCCAGCGCTGTTTCTCCAGCAGCGCCCTCCAGCCCAAGCAGCTCCGGCCGACCCTCCCACCAGCGCCCCTCCAGTCGAGACAGCCCATCACCCAACGCCGGACCAAGTTTAAGACGATCGAGCAGGCCAAGAGCCGATATAGCAATGGGGTAAGATTGAAACCGACCCGGAGAGAAATGCGAAACACAACAAGCAAGCAACTAGAGGGCTGACAAATGCGCAACAGCCGTTTTCTTGGAAGGCCGGAATCCTCTTTGTCGGTACTTGCGGCTTATTAGTTTGGTACTTTGAATTCGAAAAGGAGCGCATGCAGCGTAAGAGAATAGCCGAGGCGGCAAAGGGCGTGGGACGACCAAAGGTTGGAGGAAAGTTTGAACTGATAGATCAGGATGGCAAGCCCTTCACGAGCGAGATGATGAAGGGCAAGCACTCTCTGGTAAGCGTGCCCGAGAGTGTCAATTCAGGATACTGCCTAACTCTGTCCAGGTCTACTTTGGTTTTACTCGATGTCCCGATATCTGCCCCGAAGAGCTCGACAAGATGGCCACCATGCTGGATATCGTCGAAGAGAAGGCCCCCGGCGTGCTTCTCCCCATTTTCATCACCTGCGATCCTGCCCGCGACGACCCTCGTGCTCTCAAGCAATACCTCGGCGAGTTTCATGAGAAGTTTGTTGGCCTGACTGGCACCTACGACCAGATCAAGGACCTATGCAAGAAGTACCGTGTCTACTTCAGCACGCCCCAGAACGTCAAGCCGGGACAGGACTACCTGGTGGATCACAGCATCTACTTTTATCTCATGGACCCAGATGGCGATTTCGTTGAGGCATTGGGCAGACAGCACTCGCCACAGCAGGCTGCTGCGCTTATTCTAGACCATGTGAAGGACTGGAACAAGAAATAAGCTGCTACCTGGATTGTCTGTCTATCTAGGTATCATGCACATAAAAAAAAGTGGCATGGCTTTTATGTATGATGAGGAGATAATGCGGGTTCTGTAAAAGTATTGTACCACCATAAATATTTACTCGTAGACGAATGCCGTGATGGTATTGACCACTCAATCAATTGTACATTTATGAAAACAACACTGCAAACCTGGTTCATCCTCACTTCTGTTTGTCGATTTCCTAACATGTCTCATATGTGTGAGTTATAGTTGTTGCTGGGTCAAGTTGATCATCGCGCGTATCAGTGCGGGCGGGTTTAACCGACCAAGTTCTCTCATCAAGTTATCAACCATGACTCTAACAAGTTGACAAGCGGGACAAGACAAGCAGCACCTACAACCCAGGTAGTTCTGTTACTATCTTAATTACCACGTTAAATCCCCGATTAGAGACATTTTGTTACACGTACTTGAATACTTGATCCGTAATTCTTGGTACTGTCGCTAAATATGCAGCGCTTCGGTGTCGTCGGTCAATGCCGATTCGCTGCGCGTCGGTGGTTGACCCAACCTCGATGTACCGCGCTGACAGCAGTCTCCTTGAGAGCCTCGTCCGGATCACAGAGGACTTTACATACATCTCATATCGCCTTGTCTAAGCCCAAGGGATCATTAGGCGTCAACCCTAACCAGTTCGAGGAGCCTACCGACGTGGCACGTAAGCTATTTTCCGAGTTTGCCTTTGCATTCGAGTAAGTCTACAGAGATCATGTGAACGAATCAGTGCTAAAACACGATAGCATCGATGGAGTCTTGTACCAGGGTCGCAACAGGGTGGAGGGGGCTGAAAAGGCTATCAAGATGCTGAGGAGCAACGGCATTCGTTACGTCTTCCTGACAAACGGTGGCTGCGTTCCCGAGGACAACAAGGCAGACACTCTACAGCAGAGGCTGAAAATTGCCAAGCACGATGATGTGATAAGAGGGAGAATGATTCTGTCGCATACCCCAATGAGTGGCTGGAGTGAGGATCTCAAGAAGAACGGCACCGTCTTGATCACAGGCTCTCATCCTGAGAAAGCGCGTCAGATTGCTCTTGAGTGAGTCATCCACGGCCTCGGTATCTCTGTTCCCCCATCAGCTGACTGTAGTAGTTACGGCTTCAAGCACGTCGTCACTCCGGCAGATATTCTCGCCGAGTGCAAGGACGTGTTCCCATTTGAGCACATAGAGGGTGAGATCAACGGCAGGCCTGTGCCACTGCCTGAAGGAAAGCGAATCCCTTTGCTCAAGGACCCTTACACCACAAGCATCCCTGAGAACGCTCTCAAGATCGACCACATCTTCATCTGGAACGACCCAAGGGACTGGTCCGTGGATATCCAGATCATCCACGATCTCCTCATCTCTCACCAAGGCTACCTCGGCACCGTTTCAACACTAAACGGTGATAAATCTCTGCCAAACAATGGCTGGCAACAAGATGGTCAGCCGGGATTGTGGATCTCCAACCTGGACCTGCTGTGGAAGACGAATTACCCGGTTAATCGCTTCGGTACGGGTGCATTCATGGAGGCCCTCAAGGGGGTGTGGTCCACCACGACGAGCGGCAAAGAACTCCAGTTCAGCGCTCTGGGCAAGCCATCCAACCACACATACAAGTACGCTCATGAGAGATTACTTCAATACTACCACGACATGGCGTGCAACCGCGGCCAGGCTCCTGGACACGACGTCTCAAAGTGCCACCCCCTCCGACGGGTTTATATGATCGGCGACAACCCAGAGAGTGACATCCGAGGCGCCAACGACTTTAAGGCGGAGGATGGCACAGAGTGGGTGCCCATCTTGGTACGAACTGGCGTCTGGCGGCAGACGTCGACGGAGAAGGAGCCGCGTCACAAGCCGGCTGTTATTGTAGATGATGTGGTGGATGCTGTTGTCTGGGCGCTGAACAATGAGGGCATCAAGGCCACCAGGGAATGGCTCTTGTCTGCGTTGTCGCATACAAAGGGCTATGTTAAACTGCCGCCGCTGGAGGATGGATTGCAGGATAGTGGGTTGGAGGCTGGTGAGGCGAAGCTGTAGATAACAATCGGCATGTCCGATTGAATCGAGCATGGGGTTCCTTGTGGTCAATTGGCCTTCCCCGTAGATTGATGCACATCTCATCCCTGATCATCTCGTATCCGTCCTCATTTGAGACAACCCAACACCTCTACTCTCTAGATATCAAATTCAGCTGGACATACTCGTGTGATCAGGCCCGCATGAATGAAACTCCCTACACGAAACTCAAGGCAAGTCTCTTGTTGAGAATGTTGTTGGCGCTAGGCAATGCGTGGGATTCTGCAGTGTTAGAACCAACAACACCAACCTCGTTACATCCTTGTCACAGGCTATCGCCTCAAGGAAGGACAAGATGAGCAGAGAAAAAGGAATACTAATAGTAATAGTCCAACGAGATCAACCGTGTCTTCTTGGTCAAGTTATCGAAGCTCTTCAGTGACCATAACTTACTTGCTCAACATGTAAACTCCTGACTATAAGTTGTGATGCATCGATGGACTCGAGGACGCGAACCATCCTTGCCCTGCAGCTGCACGTGATAACATCTGCCTCTTTTTGGCTCGAACGAGGCAAAGCTGTTTCGCATAACCCCTTGGGATGATAATTACTCGGCAATTCCATGTCTCTGCTCACCCGCCTCATCCGTGCCTCGTGGCCTTGCACTTCTTTCTATTTGCAACCGATTGCTCGCGTCGTCTGAATTGACTTGGCTGAAAGCCATAACGTTCCAGCATGAGTACGAGGAGCTCTGGGGTCGACAGTCTCTATGAGGCACTCGAGATTCCAAGAGCTGGCATAATTAGTTGCCTAGCTCAGACCAAGAGCAACAACAGATGTGTAACTGGCGTCCCAAACAGGCGAAGAGGTGCTATCGAAAACCACATAAAGACGATATTTATTCAGGACCTCAATGGAGAAGATGACCAGGCGCTTGAGGCTGCTCAACCGTCTCTCAAGCAGCTGGCCGCATTGCTTATCTGCACACACAATACCCGAATGGAACCACACGCTCGGGGCATCATCGTAGTTGACGGAACACGCTACAAGGAGCAGATAAACTATATATCTTCCGTACTGGACACTAGACTCCGAAGCTGGCTATCAAAGAAGAAGGAGAAGAGCGAGAAGAGCCAGCCTAAAGGCCAAGGCACGTCGAACCGGTCTTCCCGTAAATCCCAGATACCAGTCGCAATACCAAAGACTAGACAAACCACTCGTCAATATGGAGCTGAGAACAACGCGTTGGACGAGAAGAGTCTTGATAGATTCCAAGAGGCCCGTCAATATACGAACCCTCAACGACCTAAGCTTATCAGAGAGAGTACCATAGGCGAACATGAGGAGGACCTGTTCATGTCAGCTCGACATCGAGACTCGACGCATCGCAACTCTTACACCTACTATCAAAAAGAGCCTATGAGTCCTTTCTCGCCTCTCTCGCCCAGAGGTGATGCACTGGTCATGTCTCCCGCCTCTGTCGCTTCGCCAGATCCGAGCGAGGTTTTCACTCCATCTTCCAACATCTCGACGCCATCCTCTGTCAGTACCACTCCGATATCCGGACTACTCCAACCTGTCGACTTTGACAGTTCGCCTAAAAAGAAGAGTCAAAAGAGCCCAATACGGGAAAATAAACCTATCGATGAAAGTCGCGAGGTCGAAGACATGATGCAGAAAATGAAACTTGACCAGAAAGATCTCGACGACGACGACGACGACGATGAGTGGTGTAACCCATCTAAACAACTTTTTGTAAGCTCAACATCTCGTCGACCCATGACATTCCGTCTTGGGGAAAAACCTGAAGAGTCCCCAGTGAGAGCAATATTCGATTGCATGGTTAAACCACCGCGTGAGAGGTATCGAGACTCAGGTTACGTTTACTGTTTTGCCGAAAAGTCGGCGCCTGGCTATTTGAAGATCGGATTCACCTTGTCTTCTGAACTACAAGAAACAACGGAGCTACCTATCTCGTCGTGGGCCAAGAAGCACAACAAGGACAAAGTCAAAAAGAGACTACAGGAACAGGAACGCAAGTGTGGGCATGACATTGACCTTCGGTTTCAGAAATTCATGCCATGTGCCGTACAGAAGATGGAGGCACTGGTCCATCGTACTCTACACCACGAGAATCGGATGGCGTCCTGTCCGGCTTTGAAGTGCTCCGAGAAGCATAGAGAGTGGTTCGAGGTATCGGAGGATATAGCACTTGGTGTTGTCGAGGTCTGGCAAGAGTTTAGCAGGCTGATGCCATACAACGCTGCAGGAGAACTGAGCGAGGTCTGGAAGGATTACGCCTCGTCTCAACGAAGGGAGTGTATCTTGACAACCACGGAGTTGCTGGATACAGAATGGGCCGAACAGATCATCAAGGTGAGGAACAGCAACAAGGTAAGGCTGCGAAATGACCTAGCGGAAGCCCAGGAGAGGAGGAAGATGGCAGAATGGCAGTTTAAATTGGTTCAAGATGAGTTGCTAGGCGCCAGAAAAGGCGAGGAGCGGATCCAACAAGAATTGACAAAGTTGGAGGATAGTAGTAAGTCAGCAAACGGGGACAAGCACGAGGAGTTGAGACTGTAGTGCAGTGTCTGGTTCTGTCTTGGGGTCCTTCATTTTGTAAATATAGGCATCGAGTATTATGTAGCAGATTGTTATAGGTCGTTGATTAGCATGTATAGGTTCTTATAACTCGTATTTTATATTACCAGTTTTCGTTGGTTGATGCGATGCCAGAAAGTGAGGCCGTAGATGCCCACGAGTGAGTTGGTGATGGATGTTTTGACTGCGGTGCCCGAAAGCGGGTCAATATCACCCGGGACCGGCAATACATATTCCGGGCTTGAGCCTTGAGCCTTGAGCCTTGAGCCTTGAGCGCAGGACAAAGAGACAAAGAGCGATTTGTTGATGCTGATCACTATCACGGCCACACAATAAAAGAATCGTGGTGGTCTTGGCGGTGAGGGAATGAGACGGAGGAGCATGTGAGAGACTGCCTGCCCAACGTCGTCACCGAGGCCACTACAAAGGGTATAGCGCTACTACTGGTCGCCGAAAACCACCTACGTCACCCCTGTAGAGCTGGGTCTAGGCCCTGGGACGCCTCCCGACAGCCGCATTTTCAGGGCTTGACAGGCAAGACAGTCGAGGGACGTACTGTAGCAGCCAATTAATGAGCAACACAGAGAGATTATCAGAACAATTCCAGTTGAGGTAAAGCCAAGTCTCAGCGTGGTTGCCGTGACGTTGTATCGTAGCCAAGGTATAAGCAAATAGGTACCTAGTAGTCAGTCTACGTAGTATCGATAGTAGATTGGGCAGTGCCTCTTCCTCCTCCTCTTCCTTTGTGGTACACGACAGGCAGGCAAAGATCATGTGGCCTCTTTTTTTTTCCCTTGTGAAATTGGCGTCATTCTTCTAGTTCTTGGTTCTAACTTGTATATGAATTTCTCATCTCCTCTTTATCAACCGTCTTTGTCCTTCAAACCAGCCAGCACCTGATAATAAATACCTACTCTTCCTCGTGTCATTTTTACATCGAGTTCGTTCATTCAATACGAGATCGACCAATACAAAACAAAGGCCTCTAAACCACCCCTCGAGTCCCTGATTTTCTAAGCACACTCCCCTACAACATCCATCAGCCATCACAAGCGAGCCAGTGACCCTTGATCCGCTTTTCTGCTTTGGGAGAGAGGGGACAATCAACATCTTTCTTGCATCTGCAGCCACCTCGGATCCATCCTGAACCAATTCATTTCTCTTATCTTTACACCGCGACTCGTCTTTTCTCTCTTTGCGTAACGTTCAGAAACTGTCAGAGGTGACTGAGCACCTCAATCCACTGCTCTACTATATATATATAGTGTAGTAAACAAACAAACAAACCCCTCCCCCGCCATGTCTGCTGTGCCGAGCCCCACGGCCAACAACAGCTCGTCTGCTCAGCAGCAGCAGCAGCAACAACAACAACACCCATTACGCTCAGCTCTCAAGAATGAAGATGACGCTGATCGTCCGTGCCCTTCCAGCGCTTCTCTCAAAGGTACGCCAAAAGAAACATTCTCTTAGACTGACACCACATTCAACACCAATCATCTTGCTCCTTGCGTGCCCCGGAATGGAGTTGGCGCAACTCAATTTCAATCTCAATGCATGTGATAAAGCTCGACCAGCCAACTGGATGGAGAGCATATATTCAACAGACCTTCTTCATCATAGTAAGAGACATGAACAGCTCACATGCAACAGCAGTCCAGATTGCGGAACCCGAGTACGAAACACAAAACCTCGAAGATGACTCTCAGCCGACAAAAAAGTTCCCGGCCAACCTAAGGCGACGACTCAGCGGTAAACCTCAGCCGTCCCCGCTCCCCAACGGTTCCTCTAGGTCTTCCTTCAGCGACAGCCCTTCCGCCAGCCACCCGCAAGACGACGCGCCGCCTACTTCGAACCCTTCTTCCCACCACCATCATAGCCACCGCAGGCAATACTACAGCGAGAAATTGCTTGCCCAGGTGGGCGATTGGCTCGAGCATGAGAGGGCGAAAGCGCATGCTAGGAAGTCCAAGAAGACGAGCCGCAGGCGCAAGTCCAAGTCGCCCCCCAAAGAGATCAAAGAAAAGGCGCCCGAGGAGATAGCAGGCGATCCGTCTCAGGCATCTGATCAAGACCAGGGTGGACGATCGCGTTCCGACTCTATCGATTCCGATTCTAGCGATATTTCTTTCGACCGGCTCCAGCGCATCTTGGAAGAATCTCTGGCTCACATGGGAATCAGCTCGTTGCCTCACTTCCCCCCTAAGCTGTCGCGCCCAAAGCACCGAAAGGTTCCTTCGCGCTCCTCTCTGCGCGCACCATCTTCCGATACAGAATATGAACACGGCGATCCTATTGTGCCTAGCTGCGATGTCTGGCTGGACAATTCCAAGACTATGAGCTATGCGGGCGGTAATGCATCCCCTGAAGAACAGGGCGAGAACGATACCAGGGTCGACAAGGAGAGGGAGAACTGGATCAGCTTCAAGAACGAAATCATCCGCATTGCCCACACATTGAGACTCAAGGGATGGAGGCGCATTCCCCTCGGCGGTGGTGACAAGATTTCGGTTGAGCGTCTTAGTGGTGCCTTGACCAATGCTGTCTACGTCGTCACGCCTCCAGCTGAGATGGACGAGGTCGAAGGCGGCCGGAAGCCTACCAAGGTTCTTCTGCGCATCTACGGACCACAGGTCGAGCACCTCATTGACCGAGACAACGAGCTTTCAGTCCTGCAGAGGTTGGCGCGCAAGAGAATCGGACCTCGACTGCTGGGCACGTTCCAGAATGGACGCTTCGAGCAGTACTTTGACTCTATCACGCTAACTCCGGCAGACCTTCGCGATGCCGACATGTCTCGTCAGATTGCCAAGCGAATGAGAGAGCTTCACGATGGCATTGACCTACTCCCTCATGAGAGAGAAGGCGGACCGGCAACATGGAAGAGCTGGGATCAGTGGCTCGATAATGTCGAGCGGATCGCTACCTTCCTCGATAATGAGTATGAGAGAGAGGCTCAATCCCAAAACGGCCGACCCGACTCTGTCGTTCACGCGTGGAAGACACGGGGCTATGTGTGTGGTACGCCCTGGCCCGAGTTCAGGGACATGATGACAAAGTACCGAAACCATCTCTACAGCTTCTACAAGGGGGGCAAAAAGGAGGTCAACGAAAGCCTTGTCTTTGCTCATAGCGATGTAAGTTTGCTCGGGATCTGCAAGACAACCCTTGGTTAATGAATTCACAGACGCAATACGGAAACATCCTCCGCATTCGTCCTGACGATGAAAAGTCGCCGCTGCTGCAGGCTGCCAACAAACACAAGCAGCTCATCGTCATCGACTTTGAGTATGCGGGCCCCAACACGCGTGGCCTCGAGTTTGCCAACCACTTCAATGAATGGACGTACAACTACCATGATGCCACGGCGCCGTGG
>JABFAK010000023.1:0-39505 GCA_013266265.1 Fusarium sp. NRRL 66182 | reverse complement strand
GGGGAGGGTGGACGGCTTGACACGCTCAATGCCATTTTATAGTTTCTGAGCGATATCGGGAGCCATGTCTTTGTAGTGCAGTCGCAAACCATGGCGTTCATCGCAAAGTCTAGCTATTGACCAGGTAAACACCTCAGAAAAGATACGAATCGACTGTCAAGACGCATCGCGACAGTCAGACGTAGACAGTTGACTTGACCTACCGGAAATATGCCACCTGCAACCACCATGGATAACACATCATCCGCATCCCGGCCACCGGTCACGCAGCTTCGGCCGCTGCACTCGTACCAACAGTCTGGCCATCTTGGTGAACTTGTGCATTGGGCCAGTTCCGTCAAGCCGAGTCCTGACGACAACACTCTTGTACAAGCCTTTGTAGAAGTGGTCTCCCGTCTGGTAATTCTCGATGATGGCGAGGCCTTTTGTATCCTTGATTCCAGGCGCAATGGTTTCATTTTGGCCCATGACGACTTCTCAGGTAGTCAGAGCACGCATGAAACAGTTCGTTTCGTTGAATGTCGAGATGGTCAGCATGTTCCAACGGATTTCTCAATTGGCAAAGGCAAGGTAAGTCACTGTCAAACCGAGGTAGCAAAATCGATCATCCAGTCAATAGTACTGACCCACCACTCAGGCCTTGCAGCTTCATATTGAAGCAGATGGCAGCCAAGTGAAGCTGGTGGCCCAGGCCAGTGTTATCCCTAAGATTGCTCTCGATGCAGTGGGACGCATGCTTGACGATGTCATCGTTGGTCTGCAGCAGGGGAGTGTGAGAAGCCCTGAATGGACATGCCCTTCTGTTCTCAACTTCCCACCAAAGTCCAGACCTTTGTCACTGTCTCCCGATACCAGGAGACCTCTCAGCGACGTACAGCAGAATGTTGCTGATAATGGTGAGGGCGAGCCAGCTCTTCTCCAAAATTGGTTCGAGCAACGTGCTTCACAAATCCCCAATAAGATAGCCATTGACTACCTGTTGGATCTCGAAACCGGAGAACGCGTACACTTGACATACCGACAAGTTAATAATGCTGCCAATCAACTAGCCGCCAGGCTTGTGGAAGTTTGTGCAGAGTCCACGCAATCTTTCAAGACTGTTGGAGTGCTCATGGGGCCCTGTCCGGAGCTGTACATCTCCTACCTGGCAGCTTTGAAGGCAGGAATAGCATTCTGTCCCATTGCAGCTGATGCCCCCAAGGAGAGGCAAGATGCGTTGTTGGTGGATTTGGATCCGTCGGCAGTGCTCATCGCCAGGCCGTCAGTCAGATCAGATTCATGGTCGTTGCTATCGTCTGCTCCCACTGCTACTATCGATGTGACTCCATATGTCACAGCGTGTGAAATCGAAACAAAAATTCCAGCACTTGAATTGTTGGCATGTCCATCTGAGGCGGACGTGGCCTACATACTGTACACCTCAGGAACAACCGGGTTGCCCAAAGGCGTGGCCGTCAGTCATCTTTCGGCAGCGTGCACTATCTCGGCTCTGAGCGCCCATTATGGATTTCCCGTCTCTTCAGACCCATCAGTGAGCCAGGTCAGATGGTTCCAGGGTGCAGCACCGACCTTTGACATCTCTCTCTTCGAGATCTTCTGGACGCTCAGTACGGGCTCAACACTTTGCTGCGCACCACGTGAACTCACTTTACAAAACATGGACAAGGTCGTTACGACATTGGAGGCCGATATCACCAACATAACCCCTAGTTTTGCCAGCCTGTTGGACCCGTCGTCGATTCAGGGTCTGATGGTTGGTGGCGAGACACTGAATGCTCGCCTCTTGCAAGACTTTTCACGCCACAATCCTGCTGAGGACCAAGCTAAAGCTGAGCACTTGCCCAGAGGAATCTACAACGGATATGGCCCGACAGAAACAGCCATATACTGCATTGCACAGCCTCATGTCCCAGAGAATCAGCGAGGATCCGTCATCGGAACGCCTCTCGCAACATGCGGTGTTTTAGTCATCGAAAATGGCCCCGGTCTTGCGGATGCCAGAGATGTCCTCAAGCCTGTGCCTATGGGCGCTGTAGGCGAGCTGGTCATCACTGGCCCGCAAGTGAGCCAGATGGGCTACCTGAACCGTCCTCATGAGACGGCGCTTGCCTTTGTTGACCATCCAACATGGGGTCGAGCGTACAGGACTGGCGACAGAGCAAGAATTGTCTGGAGCTTGAATGGCCAACCTGTCGTCGAGTTCTTGGGTAGAATCTCTGACGAGCAGGTGAAGCTTAGTGGACGTCGCGTTGAACTGGGCGAGATCGAGAGCGTCCTCGCAAGCAAGGTTGAGGGCGTCAGGGAAACGCTCTCTTGTATATGGAAGACTCAAAATCAAGAGACAGGCTCAGAAAAGGTGGTGAGCCTGGTTGCGGTTGGCTCCCGTGCCGAGTCGAGTTTTGAGGATATCCACCAAAAGTGCTTCGAGGCCGCAGAGCTACATCTGCCTGACTACATGAGGCCATTCAAAATCTTGCAGGTCGACTCACTCCCCAGATCTAGGTCCGGAAAGGCAGATCGAAAGGCTGCCTCAGTCATTATCCATCAGATGTTGAAACAAGACAATGGCCCAGCACGACCAGAATCAGCCCAGCACCAGCCAACTCAGCTCATCCAGCCTCTGGAGAGCCCAGGAGATGCCAGACTTGAGCATGAGCTGGTGTCTATTGTGAGGGATGTCGTGACTGATGGCTTTGCCTCTCACCAAGCAGCCATCACGGCCGACACGTTGCTCGCAGAGATTGGTGTCGACAGTCTCCGCGCAATGCGAATACTGCGTGATATCAGAAAGCAGTGGCCAAACACCGAGTCTCAAGAGGATAGCCCGCGAAAGGCAAATCTTCAACCTTCCCTAGCACTCCTTCTTGAACCAAAAGCGACTATCCGCTCCGTGTTCTTTCCCAGTCAGCACCTCGATAGCGCCGCTACATCTATCAAGGAGGCCAAAGCCAAGCTCGATATCTTCTCTTCGAACCATGTGCCAGAAGCCCTCAGCAAACTCGGGCTCACCAACGAATCCGGCATTGAAATGGTGCTGCCCGCAACAAGCACCCAAAGCCAGTTGGCTGTGAGCTTTTCGATAGACAAGCGAAACTATGTCAGCCATACTGTCCTGCGTCTCAGGTCCGATATCTCACCCTCGGCGCTGAAAGAGGCTGTCGAGGTCGTTCTATCGAGGCAGGCCATCTATCGATGCGCAATACTCCCTTGCGACGACACCTTGTCGCCCTTTTTCCAGGTCGTCTTGACGTCTGATGTGTGGGATCGCCTCTACGACAGTTCGTCAAGGATTGTACGCCGAACAGCAAGTAAGAGTTGTATCAATGGTGATCCGCAGCCCTGGCTCGACTCAGCCGAAGAAACCCTGAGCTTAGACACTCAGACATTGTATCATGTGCAAATCATTGAATCGGACCATGGCGGTAGCGATGGACTTTTGGTCATCAGCGTCGCTCACTGCATATGTGATGGACCGTCACTGGAGCTACTCTTGAATGATATCTCGAGACAATACGCCGGCCTTGAGCCCATACCAAGGAGAGGTATCTACGAGGCCGTCCTGGAATGGGCGTCCGAGGTCGACCCCGAGACAGACAGGATGTGGCAGGAGTCCTTGGAAGGCTGGGAGACTGAACTCCTTGGAGCCATAAGTGGCAACAATGTGAGATCATCCGCTGCTGAATCTGAGCGCCAGCATGGCATGGTCCAGTATGCAAGCGATGTCCAGTGGCGAGATCTCGAAAGCAAGAGTAGAGCCCTTGGTGCTTCACCATTGACCATCTTACAGGCATCCTGGGCTGTGCTGTTGCATCTCTTATCCGAGGCAGACACAGATGACGTGACCTTTGGGAGTGTCATATCAGGACATGGCCGTTCGGCGCATGCACCCACTTTCTCTGTGGTACCTTGTCGAGTAGCGTTGCCAGAGACGCAGACTGTCAGCCAGCTTCTCACGAGCCTGATGAACCACACGAGGTTTGCCCAAGGCCACAGACACACGTCGTTTGGAGTCTTCAAGACGCTGCCATACAATACTGCGTTGGCTCTACAAGCATACACCCAGGATCAAGACCAAGACGTTGACGCAATCCCTCGTCCTTGGACAGAGATCTTGAATCCTGCTATCCGTTATGACCTTGCCATGTTTGCTGAGGTGTTTACAACCAACCCCAACTCCCCCAGCAGGAACGGGCAGTTCAGCAACGCTGTTTTCAAGCTGACGTACCGTCAAGACACCCTTTCAGAACTGTCAGCTTCTTGTGTGGCAAGGCAGTTTGCGGCACTTGCACAGACTATGCTTGATTCCTTGTCAGACGAGCTCGTCCAGAGTCTCCCAGCCCGAATCCCCCGGAACCTGCTGTCCGCAGAAGGTACAATTCCTGCCGAGAGTAACGACGTGAATAGTAGACTTGAGCTTCTACATTCGCAATTTGAAGACCAAGCTGCATCGACCCCCGATCTCTTGGCGTTGAGTTTCCATACGTCTTTGGACTCGCCACCAATCGCGTTAACTTACCTGGAACTTGACGCAAAGGCCAATGGCTTGGCAAACATACTGCGAGAGCAGGATACCGACATCATCCCGATCTGTCTTGAGCGGAGCGTCGAACTTTATGTCGCAGTTTTGGCCATCTTGAAAGCCGGCTCGGCCTGGTGCCCGATCGATACGACATCGCCGGTGCAGAGGCGAACCTCACTGATCGCTAGAGCCCAGAGCAAGGTGTTGCTCACAACGACAGAGTCACTGCATCTTGTCGAGCCATGCCTTGCCCAAGAGGCACTGAAAGATATACAGGTCATCCTCATCGACAAGTATGCGGAACACGAGACGACGACAAGAGCCAGACCTCGCGAGAGCATTTGCTCGACGAGGAGCATCAACGGGCAGGATCTCGCGTACCTTTTATGGACGTCAGGGACAACTGGAGAGCCCAAGGGAGTCATGATCCAGCACAGCGCTGCAGCCCGGGCCATGCGTGATCTCCAGGTGCTGGTTGAGCACGACAGCACAAGACCCGTCCGCACGCTACAACTTTCAGCATACAGCTTCGATGTATTTGTGCAAGACATCTTTTACACTTGGGGATTGGCGGGCAGTGTCATCAGCGGAACAAGAGAGCTAGTCTTGGGCACATTCGTCGAGTTCATTTGGCAGTCCTCTCCAACGCACGCTCATCTCACTCCGTCATTCGGTGCGAGTATTGCCGTGCAGGAGCTCAAGGGCTCAACACTTCAGTACGTGACATTTATCGGCGAGAAGCTCACAGAAGACGTTGCCGAGGCTTGGGCTTGTCCTGAAATCACCACTCGGGCGTACAACACGTACGGACCAGCTGAAAATGCAGTGGTGTCTACCATGAGGCAATTCTATGGCAAAAGCAGAGACAGAGCAAAGGCTGCCAACGTAGGCTTTCCGCTGCATCATTGTACGGCCTACGTTGTTCGTGAGGTTGAGGCATCACGGGATAGCACAAAGCAATGGCAGCTGGTTCCCCGTTACGGTGTTGGTGAGCTGGCTTTGGGAGGCGCGCAGGTTGCCAAGGGCTATCTCGCAAACGAAGCCAAGACGACCAAGGCCTTTATTCAGGGAGGTACAGGTATCGACGAGCGTATCTATCTCACCGGAGACATGGTGCGGCTGAATGACCATGGCTTCGAGTTTCTCGGTCGCAACGATGACCTCGTCAAGATAACAGGCATTCGCATTGAATTGAGCGAGATCAGTGCGGCTTGTGCTAGTATCAAGGACGAGGAGGCAGCAGTCGAGCACGTCGAGACGTTGTATCTTGAACGCCCCGGGGCCTCTCTTGACAGAAGCCACAAGGTTGTGGTGACATTCGTCTCTGTCAAGGCCAGTGATGTTGACATCAGAGAGATGAGGGCACAGGTGTTCAAGAGGGCCAAGGATCTTTTACCATCATACATGGTCCCTGGACACGTTGTCGTCTTGGAGACAACCATGCCCAGGACGGCATCCAACAAGGTCGACCGTACCGCACTGCAGAGGATCTACGCAGCGTCTGATCTCAATGTCCTGGCTGGACGAGGAGACGCAGCATTGACTGCTGACGACTCTGAGCAAGAAAAGCATCAGTGGTCTCAAGAGCAGCTGAGTATCCTCCAAGCAATGGCGAGCCACTTCAAGATTCCAGTGGAGAACCTCTCTCCAGAAGACAGCTTGGCTGGGTTGGGGTTGAGTTCACTGCAGGTGACCAAGCTGGCCTGGTTCTTGAGGCGGGAACTAGAGTGTCAAGTCGGAGTTCTCGACCTCATGCGATGCGAGTCCCTCGGAGAGTTGGTGGATGTCACTCTCAGCAGACTCCCCAAGCAGCCAGATTCGACGTTGCAACCCAAAGAGACATGGATTAACTCTATCAGAGAAAGCCTGACCAAGAACATCAAAGGCGGCTTAAAGCCTCAAGACACAACATGCATACTGCCTGCGACGCCGATGCAGGAATCGCTCATCGTAGAGACTATGCTGGAGCCGCAAGCCTACTGGGCACATCGCGTGTTTGATCTCAGTCATGTCGAGGGACTCGATCAACGTCAGCTGAAGAGAGCATGGACCGCAGTGGCCAAGAAGTTTGACATTCTCCGCACCATCTTTGTTCCTTTGACAGACCTCGACATCGAAGCCACCGGGGAAAGCGTCAATGCCGTCACTTGGGCGCGTCAACTCGGCATCCATTCCTCCATCCTTCAGCTCGTACGGGGCAGTCCGGCGGTGCGCTGGACTTGCATCTCTCAGGAGCAAGACCAGGACCTGAGCAGATGGGCCAAGAAGCTGCAGTCAGAGCTGGCCCCGACCACCACCATCGAACCACCCTGGGCTGTCACGTTTGTTGAAGGCAGTGACCAGATGATGCTGAGCATGCATCATGCACTTTACGATGCTGTGTCGTCCGAGGTTATGCTTGATGTTGTTGCAAAACTCTATGGGATGGAACCTTTGGATGGCCTGGATCAGGTGCTGCAGTTTGAACGAGGACTCGAGCTTGGCCTGCTACCCACCGCTTCACAGAGAAACGAAGCTGCCGCTTTGTGGAATCATCGACTGGACGACATTCGCAAGACTACAGCTGGAGGCATCTTGAACGCCCCCCTCCCAGACCTCACGCAATCCCGGCAAACACAACCCCAGAGGATCCTGCTCTCGAGAAAAGCGATACCTGCTTCAATGACATCCGGGATAGTGGCTCTTCCAACCCTCTTCCAGTCCGCGTTTGGATGCACTCTAGCGTCGTACCTTGAGCTGGAGACAGTCGTGCTCGGCCATACGGTGTCACAGAGAAGTTTGCATCCTGATCTTGAGCGCGTTGTTGGCCCAGCCATCGCCACGCTCCCTGTGATTGTTGGTGCCAATGCCGCCTCTGCTGGAGACCTTTGGAGAGCCATGGCCAAGGACTCGGCTCAGCTGTTCCAAAGCACACACCATCTGCATCCTGTGGACGTCAAAAAGATGCTGAATCGAGCAAGTGGCAGCAACAACGCCCCCTTCCCAGGCCTCTTTGTATATCACCCCGCCTCGACAGACGCGCAGGATGACAAGTCTGAGAACATGTTCAACGAGGTTGGACAAGCACTCTCGCTTCATGTCGAGCACCCTCTGGCCTTGAACATTTTTGAGATGGACGGAAGCTTGGAGCTCACTGGAGATGCACGCCGTATCTCCCAAGAGCAGCTGCAGCTCTTGTTGGACCAGATCCTTGATCTCGCCAGGGTGATGATGGAGGACCCTCAAGCCCCGTTAACGCAACTGACAAATCGCATGGACCGAAGTCTGCTATCCATGAGTCGAGATTCTGCCACTGGTGAGACGCCTGTGGTGAACCCAACTGACAGCGTGTCTCTGTACGCCTCCAAGCATGCCGAATGGGTTGCCGCTGAGCAAGTCACTTTCAGAACCTCGGGCGACTTTGAGGATGAGATAGCCACGCAGACTATTACATACGCACAGCTGGACAAGCTCACGAATGCCATCGTGTCCCGCGTGATGGAGCTTCAGCCTCACCTCAAGCCTGATGATACCGTGGCTATGTGCTTGGGGAGAGACATCAAGTCGTTGGCAGTCACTCTCGCCATCTTTCGCTCTGGCTACGTGTATCTACCGGTCGATGAGGATCTGCCATCAGCCCGAAAGCAGCTTCTCATTCGCGATGCTGGCGCAAAGCTCGTCATCACCACCGGAGAACTTGTCCGAGACTTGGACCTCAGCCTTGCCAGTGACCCGCCAATCTTGCTTCTCCCAGATGGCGGAGATGATATCGATGCCATGCTGTCTTGGCCTGTAACCCCAACCCATTTCGAAGCTGGCCATGGTGGTTACCTTCTCTACACCTCTGGCTCTACTGGCCGCCCCAAGGGCGTACGTGTGTCGAACAACAACCTGTGCCATTTCATCACGGCCTTTAGCAGACGCATGGTTGATCATTCACCCGCAACAGCCAAGTTGGGAAGCATCGGAAAATACCTCAGCCTCACTTCGCGAGCCTTTGACCCTCATCTGACGCAGCTTTTTGTTCCGTGGCATCTGGGACACCGAGTTGTCATTGGCAAAGACCGTACAGCCATGATGGCTAACTTGAGAGAGCTTATCAACGAGTTGAAGATTACTCATTTTGGATCTGTTCCTTCGGTCTTGACTCAGCTCCGACTGCGACCTGAAGATGTGCCCTCGGTACGAGTAGTTACTACTGGTGGAGAAAAAGCATCGAATCAACTTCTCAACACATGGGCTCGGGAGACTGGTGCGGATGATGAAGAAGACCAGGCTGTAGACAGTGCTGTTCTCTTCAACTTTTATGGACCAACCGAAGTCACAATCGGCTGCTTGGGCCATGCTGTAAACCGCCAGTCCAACGCCCGCAATCTCGGTCTGCCATTGCAAGGACTTGAAGCCATTCTTCTATGCCCTGCTACCAGTGATGCTGAGTCGGTGACTGTTGCCAGGAGGGGGCAGCCGGGTGAGCTTTGCATCGCTGGTCCTCAGGTGGCAATGGGCTACCTGAACCGACCCTTGGAACAAGCCAAGAGTTTTCAGAGCATACTGCTATTTGGCCATGAAGAGAAGAGGGTCTACCGAACAGGTGACATGATGAGGATGATGAACGATGGCTCTCTTGAGTTTCTTGGTAGGGCTGATCAGCAAGCCAAGATTCGAGGCCAGAGGCTGGAGCTGGACGAAGTTGTCGGCTTTCTCAGGCAAACTACAAGCAACAGGCAGGACTTGGACTTTGCAGCGGCTGTGGTATCCAGTGGCCAAGACTCCTCAAACCAGCAACAGCAGCTTCTGGGATTCGTGGCTACTAGATCAACGAGTCGGTCCAGTGAACTAGAGGTGGCCGAGGTTGAGCTCCTCCAGAACCAAGATGGGGAGCCGGGTGCCCTGTTGGAAATGATCGAGAACGAATGCCAAGCGAAGCTCCCTGCATTTATGGTACCAACAATGCTCTGGGTTTCCAGGATTCCCTATCTGGCTGCGTCTGGCAAGGTCGACACCAAGATCCTGGCTCGTCTGGCCAACGAATTTCTGGCATTGCAGCAAGAGCAACAAGACCAATCCGAGGACACTTTCGTGGCTGCGGATTCGAATCAAGCCTTGGATGCCACGGACAAGGTTGTCATCACCGCAGTCGAGGAGGCCGTGGGTGGCAGCGTCAAGGCCACGACGTCGAGCAGCATCCATCGGCTCGGCATCGATAGTCTCTCAGCCGTTCACCTTGTATCGCTCTTGAGAAGACAAGGCTTCTCACAACTCAGAATGACACACATCCTATCATCTTCCTGCACAGTGGGAGATATCGCCAGATTGGCCGACAAAGACCTCGACAGCGTCTCGTCAACAAGTAGCACGCCTGTAACTACACCTCCATCCACCCGCGACGGGCAAGCCAGCATTACTCTCGGCGTACAGGACCTTGGAGATGACCTTGGAGGGCTTGAAGAGCTCGATATTGAAGCCGTGTTGCCTTGTTTGCCTTTACAGTCTGCTCTTATCGCACGGTCTCTGGTGTGGCTCAGCGCCCATGAAGATGACGGCGATCAAGAAGCACACAACGTTCCGTACGTGGCTCAGTTCAACTACCGTCTCTCCCGTGGTACAGACATGGCCAGGTGGAAGATGATGGCCGAGCAAGTCATTGAATCGGAGGCCATGCTGAGGACATGCTTCATTCAACGCGAAGACGACGGGCGAATATTCCAGGTTGTTCTTCGTTCGTTTGCCACGTCCCCATTCAGTGACGGCCAGGACATAGCAGGCATCGTAGCCCAGATGCATATGCGACCACCGATTAGGCTGCAGGTATCAGAGATAGAGGGTTCTGACGAGGCTGCTGTATCTCTGAAGCTACACCATGCCTTGTTTGACGGTGTAGCCATTGATGTGCTCAAAGCAAGGCTGGAGCAGGGATACCAGAACCATGGCTCTATCTCTGCCATGAGAAGCACAAGCCTGCATATTCTGACAGGGCTATCCAACTACTGTGACCTTTCAAGTGCTCATATGGCTTCCACGAAATCGTCATGGCAGCAAGCTCTGCGCGGGACACAACCATGCCGTGTAGCCAGTTCTGACGACAACAAAACGAGCGGAAACATGGCTCGTTCCAGTCTTTGTCTGAAATATACTACATCGGAACTCAACGCCAGACTAAAGAGTCATTTTCAGAGTTCTGGCACTTTGGTATCAGCTTCATCTGTTTTCCAGCTGGCAACCGGTCTCTGCATAGCTCACCTCACTCGACAAGCATCAGTCGTCTACGGCTTCATCATGTCACTTCGACCGCTGCTTGACCACGTCGCTGATGACGTTTCAAATTTCGTAGGGCCATGTCTCAATACCCTGGTCCGAAGCTTTGGCGTAGAGGTTGGAGAGACTCTGCCAGAGCTTGCTCAGAGAGTCCACAGGGCTCATCTTGATGCTTGTCAGGGCGCCATGCCGCTTGTTAGTGTAGACAAGGTACAGCGCTGGACAGGTTCTGAGGACAAGCTATTCGATAGCTTGCTAAGTATCAACGTCGTCCCCGCGAAAGAGACGTCGAACGAGGAGCCAAGCCCCGGCCACATGACTCCTCTTCCCACCCGAAGCAGTAGTGATATGACATTGGCGATAGACGTCGACCTTGAGGCCGATGGCAAGATCTCTCTGACATTATCATCCAGCGGGGCGCTGAGCGAGCCACAGCTTAAAGAACTTGGCGGGTTATTCGAAAAGATTGTGTACAGCTGCGCCGACGAAGACGCGAGGGTTTCGGAGCTCGTCTCTGTGCGTCACACGGCGCAGGTCGAAGCGACTCTGAATCACAGCCGCGCTGGCGAGTCCGATTCGGATAACGATACGACTGCTGAAACATATCAAGACGCACTGGCCGAGGTGCAAGCAATCCTTAGCCATCTTCTTCACATGCATGTGTCCAAAGTACAAGCCAAGCCCGTGTCAACTTCGTTGTATCAGCTGGGTCTCGATTCGATTACTGTACTTCCATTCGTGAAGCACTTGAACAAGTCGAACAAGGTCAAGATATCTTCCCACGCTGTAATCAAGGCTCGCACCATCAAAGGCGTCGCAGAGTGTCTGCAGGAAGCCAAGGCAAGAAATGATGCTGTCATCGACGGCGAGGGAGCAGATGCCGACTCAAAAGCAAAAGACAACCACCTCGGCAACGCTTTGCGTGATGAGGATATATATGACAGAACTCTTCAACGCCTAGCTAGGGATCTCATGTTTGTCGCAACGCCGCTTCAAGAAGGCATGCTTAGTGCGTCGCTGGCCACGGATGGCAAAGCCTACACATTCGTCCATGCCATCCAGTTGTCTGATAGTGCTCTTGGGGCAGATACCCCGGGCCTCGATATCTTCTTTGCCGCAGTCAAAGAGACTGTGCAGGCTTGTGAGATTCTGAGAACAAGGTTCATCTTCACAGAGGACGATGCATCGCCATGGGTTGGCATAGTCTCCCCAACCGAGCAGAGTAACATGGTCCATTGGGAAGTCCAATCAAAACCGCTCGGCAGGGTACACGTACGAATTCATCATGCTCTGTATGACGCGACTTCCATTCAATACCTCTGGCGTATCTTGAGCAGCAACTATCGTCGACGTCTTCAGGGGCAAACCTCGGATAGTCACGAGACGAGATATCTGTTCAGGCCTTTTGCAAAGACAGTTGCGTCTTCTCAGCCAGCTTCTTTGGAATTCTGGCTAGGCCTAGTACGAAGCTACACTTACACGCCACTCGAATTTCCCAACCATGAACTCCAGACATCTTCCACGTTCCAATTCACGATGAGTGGACAAGAACTGTCACTGCTGCAGTCCAAGTGTAGAGATGCTGGGGTGACCACCAAGGCCGCACTCCAATTAGCCTGGACCAAGGTATTATCCGAGTCAATATGTGGCCAAGCCGATGTTGTCTATGGGGATGTTGTGTCGACAGATAATGGGGATGGTGATGCAGTCTTGGGTCCTACCATCAATACAGTGCCGATGAGAGTCAATCTGCCGGCACGTGGCGATGTAGTCAGCGTTGAGCAGGGTCTGGTGATCGTGCAGACACTGATTGACTCTGCAAGAGGCACGAGCTCAATGGCATCTTTGAGAAAGATTCAGTCCCTATGGAGGTCAAGCCATAGCAAGGAACATATCCCCACGGATCTCTTCCAAAGCCTTTTCGTCTATGATGGTGTTTTGAACTCCACAGATACCGATCATGGTTTACAGCCGTTGTTCCGGCCAGTTCAAGCTGAATCTGTGGGTTCTGCTGGACCGGTATATGATGACTACCCGATTATCGTCAACTTCTACATCAAAGATGGCACTCTTTATGGCAAGGTGAGGGCCAAGATGGCCACGGAGAAGGTGGCGGCCCTGGGAGAGGATTTGGTTGCTTCACTCAAACTCGTTACGGGTGGACTGGAACTGCCAGTGATTGACAACACGCGTATCAAGAGGATTTCTTCTCAAAAAGGCACTACCAAAGACAACTCTACATACTCGACGGATATGAACGGCTCTACTCCAAAAGCCGATGCAGTCTTGAAAGTTGTCGAAACAGTGATTGGGACAAGGCGTGGTGGCAAAGCCATCGGCTACGACACAAGGCTCATCAACGTCGGCCTGGATTCAATCTTGGCCATTCGTCTGTCAAGGCTATTGAAAGAGCAACTGGGAATGAGCGTCAGCGTATTCGAGATTGTCAAGGGAGCCACCATTCGTGATATTATCACGCGCTCTTCCTCGACTCCCAACGTCGTTGTACAACAAGCCACGCAACAGCGGCCATCGCAGAACAATGCCCTGAAGGAGACGGTTGCCAAAACTCTCGGGCTGCCAGAACATCACATCAAGTCTGTTTTGCCAGTTCTAGCCGGTCAGCGCACTCATCTGGAGCAGTGGCTGCATAACGGCAAACGGTTCTTCGAGCCTCCGTGGGTATACCAGGTAGACGATTCTCTCGACGTTGAAAAGATAGCCGCATGCTGGGATGAGCTTCGTCGAGTGCACGATGTTCTCCGAACAACCTTTGTCTGCGAAGGGGATACCGTGGAGTTATTTCAAGTCACTTTGACGGAGCAGTGGTCTCCCCGACAAAGATTTACAGCTCTACGAGATACATCCAGGTCTATCGAGACGCTAATCGAGGAGCATGTTGCCGACGAGAATGCCAAGCCGTCCGATCTAAAGGAGCCACCAGCTCGTTTCTCCATCTTGGAAGCTTCAGACGGCAGGGCGGTCGTATTACGACTTCACCATGCACTATACGATGGATGGAGCATCAAGATGATTGAGGACGACTTGAACGAGCTTCTGAGTTCGGCCAAGGTCATCCAGCCCCGTGATTCCCTCGAGAATATTGTCTGTCGGATGGAGGACTTGAGACAATCCAATGCTGAAGAAACATACTGGAAGCGTCACCTCACACACGCCCAAGAGACTGTCCTAGCCGAGGATAGTGAGGAGCGAGGTGCATCATCGGCTTCGCCACTGGGTCCGCAGTTTAAAGAGCGCTATTCTGCTATTGTTTCCCATACAACTCTCGACTGGTTCTGGAAGACCAACAACACGTCCTACACTTCGGCTGCGATCCTTCTCGCATATGCCAGCACATTGAAGCACTTCACAAAGCGATCCAGACCAACATTTGGCCTAAACCATGCTTCAAGGTCTCTGTCAGCCTCCGGTGGTGTCCAGACTCTTGACTTGACGACTGCAAGCATCCCAACCCTCACCGTAACGCCGTTCTCTGTTGACTTGGAAAGTCAAAGCTCCGGGTCTACGTCTCGGGAGCAACAGATTGATTACATTCAAAACCATCTAGCCCAACTGACCCAATTCGCGCAGTCAAGCAGTGTCTCTACGCTGAGCCCCCGGTTCAACTCGTACATCAACATTATCTACCGTAATGATGCTGGCGCAGGAACGGATCGCGATGGTCTCGAGCAGACGGCCCAGGCCTTGGCAAGATACAGACTGCGAGAACCGCTCGCTTCGAGCTACTTTACCGTCGCTACGCCGTCGTCTATAGTCTCTACTATCGAAAGGCTGGAGACGTCTCACTTACCTTTGGAAAGGTTCTTTTTCAATGTCACTGTGCGTCGCAATCGGGACATGACAGTTACAGTGACTGGTGACAAGGCTCTGTTCAGGGGGAACCAGGAAGCAGTAGCAGAATTTGTATCGCACTTTGGTTCTAAGCTGGATGAGATGGCAGAAGGCAGGGTTTAGAAGATGAGGGTTTGAAGTAGTTTTGTAGGGTTAGATACTCAATCTCAATTTGTACCATAAAGGGTCCAGGTCGGGGTCATACGACAATATCGTCAAGTTTGACTGACATTCTTCTCTGCATAAGCTGAACTACAGACTTGTAACATCCTATATAAATTACCGGGTGCCATGTCATGATCCAGACTCTGAGCAGGATCCGGTACAGCCACCATCGGCCTGGTGACACTCGAAGGGAGCCCAGCTCACGTCTCCGCCATGGTATTCAGAGATGAAGAAGGAGAGGTAGTTATCAGTAGACTTTTCCTCAACATGGAGGAAACGCCCGCCATCTACTGCTCCATCTTCCCAGGAAACGCCCGCCATCTACTGCTCCATCTTGACAGTAAATCGCCCATCTATCGCAATGATCAAGACCACACCTTTCCCCAGCATCACAATTACTGAAGGTCTCCTCGCATGTCCCACCCCAACGCACAGTACCACCGTCGGGGCCGCATTCAGCGCCAAGCGAGATGTCCACTTCACAGGCGGGGGAACAACACTGACTAAGACCATAAGGTGAGATGAGGGAGCTATCAAGGATATGGATGGAATAATTCCACCCGTTACCTGGACCCTGACGGTTAGCCAGATTCTTGGGCTCACTATAATACCTAATAGTATAGCGAAACCCATACGCTTAGTATATGGAACATAAAAAGGTAGAGGACATGGACTAGTTATATTTGCAGAGACTGGGCTGGTTGCACCAAGGACTAGTGCAGGGATGAAAACGGGGCGAAAAGAAGAAGACACGGTTAGTGGCGCAGTTATATAGATTTAGAGTTAGATATAAAAAGATGCATTATTCTTAGGTATAAGATTTTCTTACTTGTATAGTTTTTTTGTTTTTTTTTTTAAATAAGAAACAGCTAAAAAAAAAGAAATTTTTTTTCTAAAAAACTAAAAATTAAATTAACTTGACTTATACCCGTTGGCTCGCCCCGTCTCGCGGCTTGAGCCAACGCCCGCGAGGATTCCCTGCTATCGAGAGTTGTTACTGCAGGGTTGTCGTTAATTAACATTGCTTGATAAGCAATGTCCACGACAGCTTTCGTCCTACCGCCCGCCCCCGACCCTGACCTGGTTATGCAACACTCATCGCAGCCCACGATGCCGTCTGAGTCTGAGCCTTTGATCAATCTAAATCCCAAGCTGCAGACGTACTATTCCACCCTCGAGTCCAGAGCCGGATACAAGCTGTTCCTCGGCGGCACGCGCCACTTTGGCTACTACGAACATGATACACTATGGCCCTTCCCCATCGGCCGCGCGCTTCGGCGCATGGAGGATAAGCTGGCTGAGTTGCTCAACCTCCCTCGCGGCGCCGACGTCCTCGATGCTGGGTGCGGCGTTGGCCATGTCGCGCTGCATCTGGCCACCAAGTTCAAGTACCGTGTACAAGGCATCGACGTTGTCAGTCATCACGTTGACAAAGCGAAGCGCAACATTGCCCGTGCCGGTCTGCCCGAGGGTCAGGTCAGTGTGCGCCTGATGGACTATCATCACCTTGAGCTTTTGCAAGATCAATCGTTTGACGGCATCTACACCATGGAGACGTTCGTCCACGCCACGGACCCTAGAGCGGCCCTAGCAGGCTTCTTCCAAAAGCTCCGTCCTGGGGGTCGTCTCGCACTCTTCGAGTATGACCACGAGTTTACAAACACTTCTCCTGATGATATGGCCACTTCGATGCGCAAGATCAATGACTTTGCTGCCATGCCAACCAATGATGTATCGCATCCCGGCGTGTTTAAGGATATGCTCGAGGACGTCGGGTTCACTGATGTCGTTGTCAATGACTACTCGGAGAAGATCAAGCCTATGACACGCCTCTTCTACGTAGTCGCCTACGTCCCGTGGTTGATTGTCACTTTTCTTGGTTTGGAGAAGCATTTCATAAATACTGTGGCTGGTGTGGAGTCCTACCGGGGCCACGGCCGTTGGCGCTACGTTGCTATCTCGGCCACAAAGCCTGGAGGCCCAATCGAGAGCGCCAAGGCACGATAACTCGCCTTCAAGGATAAATAAAGGTACTTTGACGAGAGGACGGAATACAACCAACCCGCAGAGAGAACCAGCTAAAGAGGGATATGCCATATCTGCTGAACCGAATTATGCTTATTTATCTGCTAGCTAGTCCCTGCGGCATTTTCTGGGTTTGCACTGCGCTAGTCCCTTTTAGGAGTACCTACATTAGGTGACCTTGCTTTATTATATAACGAGGTGCCTTTCTTGCAAACGGGCTGCTAAATATGCTTCAGCGAGTTCAACATACCATGCCAACGTCACCGGCCTCAGAATAGGTCTAGAAAAGTACAGCTAATACAAACCAGGCCCTGGGCCATGTTATAGTATGACTGAATATGTCAGTGGCTTACCGTGTGCCTGGTTACATGTGCCAAGCTTCCGGCTAAGGGCCCTTACTAGCGTGGATAATGTAATGTAGTTACTTAACCGTTGTAGGAGCTTTTATAATACATATATATAGTAAAAAGATATATAATTTACTAAAAAGTCTGAAACCTCAGTTAATAGACTATTAATTATTCAGAAAATAATCTTAATATAGTATTCCTTTGGCAGATTAGCAAGAATAGCTCTATATAATTTTAGAGGTAATACTATTCACATACTATTGCTAATACTTGGAGATGCTGGACTTGACAACTATTAAATAAATATTGAAAAGTTGAGACATAGATATAGGAGATAATAATTAGCTCAAGGTAAACTAAACTCAAAGGAGAAAAGGCCAGGTCTAATGCATATTAACGGGCGAAATACACTATTTTACATTTCCCTCATGCAACCAAAACGTCATGTCAACTGGAGTTTGATAAAAAACATGGGAAGCCCGACAGTAGTTTCGTCAATTGACAAAGCAGAAACAACCAATCTGCAAGCCCCTACAGAGTGTAGAAATATCGGGGGTTATGCTCTCCCATCTCGTTGATCTCCTCTTCCGTCTTGCCCTCCATTCTCCAATCTTCCTTGCCCTGAAGCTTTCTCTTGTTCAGACGCTTAAAATGCAGATAGACGCAAGCGTGGATGCAGACGGCAAGGACAAGCATGCCAATAGTAGCAGCGTACCCAGGGCGGTACTCTGGTGCATCCTTGTTGCTGAATAGGAAAGGCGCCGCAACACCAGCCGAGTTTCCGATGGTGATGAAGATGCCACTGGCAAAGGCTCGTTTACCATATCGTGGTTGGTTGACAGTGATCCAAGCCATACCAGACCCAGATCCTGTCCACAGACCCATGGCAACAATGAAGCAGCCTGCGAAACTCATGGCCTGGCTGTAGTTGGCGATGAGCAGACAGTAGCCTAGAATCATGGTGATTCCTCCTCCCATGCAGAACAGACCTCTCTGCTGCGTGCGATCGCTGATGTTGGCGCACAAAAGGTAAACAGCAAAACCGAGAGCGTACACGGGGACGGTAAGACCTTGGACCTGCTTGGCAGACCAGGTACCCATCTCGTTGATGATGGTGGGCAGGAAAACGCTGAAGCTGTACAGAACCGAGTGGCTGCAGTACTGCGCAATAGACAGGGCCCAGATGGTCCAGTCCTTGACTCCAGCCATAACGTCTTCCTTGTGGAGCTCTTGGCCAGCTTTCGTCTGTCCAATCTCGGCGGCGCGGAGGTTGACAAGAGCCTGGCGGTCGTCCTCGGACAAGAACTTGGCTGTCTCGGGTGTGTTGGGAAGAATAAAAGGCACCGCAAAGGCAGTCAAGACGGTGGGAATACCGTTGATGGTGATGATCCATCGCCAAGCCCGCCATCCACCAGCGCCCTGCCGGTAACCATCATGGTTGTCCAGCTCGCCGATGCCGAGGGCGACGAGACCGCCAACCGCTCCTGAAATGGCCGAGATGGAGTAGAAGTAGGCATTTCGCAGCGAGATGTGTCGCTTCACGTAAAAGGTGGTCAGATACAGCATGATGCCGGGGAAGAGGCCGGCCTCGAAGAATCCCAGGAGAAGACGGCACGCGACGAGAGCGGCAAAGTTGTTGACGAAGCCGGTGAAGACGGCGACAAGACCCCAGAAGAAGAGAAGGCCGGCGATGTATCGGGCTGGCTGCATCTTCTTGATGATCAAGTTGGACGGGGTCTCAAACAGCTTCATTCATGTCAGTCCTGCGTGGCGACGAGTGTTCCCACGGCTCCAGCTTACACAGTAGGTGACGAAAAGGATAGAAACGGCAAGTTGGTATTGATCACCAGTCAGGCCAAGCTCGGATTCGAGACCGTACAGACGCGCATTACCGATACCAACTAACAAACGGTCAATGTCAGCGGGCTTGACCATCTACATGATCGACAGACTTGCCTCGATCCATAAAGTTCATCAGATAAATCCAGCAAACACAAGGAATGATTCGACGATCTAGCTTCCTCAAGAGTCGCTTCTCGGTCTCGATATCGACAACGGGAACAGAGTCCGCGTCCAGGGTGACGCCATCGCTGGTGTTGGCGATACCCTCCTCCTCCTTGGTAGGAGTAGGCAGCTCGGCGTTGTCCTTTGGATTGGAAAACATGGTCAAGAAGCGAAGCCAGAAGAGAAACAGGTGGCCAATCTGGATGAATGCCACGGGCGGTTGGAAGAAGAAGAAGACGATGACTGAGATGCAAGAACTGACAGCGACGGGGCTGGGTCAGGGGGACCTCTTTGTACTCGGAAGTCGATCAAACCTCCAACGTCCATGTACGGGTTGCATAAAGGATGCGCGGGGTTCTTGATGCCCAGACTATCTATTCCTGAAAGCGAAATATACCCGGTTACGGATAGAAGGAGGTCGTATTCCCCAGACGCCAAGAACCAGTTGGCTCTGGGGAAACAAGCTTCTCCTCATCTCCACTGTCCAGGTTTTCGTATCATATGACTCAACACCGCGACTTGGCGAGACTTGGCGGCTCAAAGCGAGGGGATATATGACGATCGTAATCTTGGCGAGCAAACAGAGAGACATTGGAGTGATGACATTTCTCTTGGCCTTTGACGCGGACAAATGGAGAGAGGTCTGTTGGCAGTATGTGCTATGTAGATTTGCTTATTTTACAAAGATGGGTGGGTGATGGGTGACGATGCTCACAACCCTCACAATCCCAATGAATTAGGCTTTTTGTGCCTGGTATTAAGCTTATTCTCTTGACAGAGTACAAACTATAGAGTACAGACCCTCGTAGAAAGCTATCAATATCTGTTCTGTAGCTAGGCAAAGCTGCGTTTATGAGCCAGGAGAGAGAGAGAGAGAGACAGACAGAGCACTCAGCACGGCGGCAGCTTGCATGACAACTACAACTACACCTCCAAGCAGACTGACATGGCCCAATTCCTATCTGCATGTAGCCGCGGCACGCAATCTAGGGGAACCGGACGAACGGTGCAATATACGTAGTCATATACACACCCTTCTTCTCGGAAAAGTTAAAAGACACAAAGGTATGCACAGTGGGCGTGGCAACCGTGTCATCAACAACATCCTTTCCACTAGAACAGCGTCAGCATATCGCTTGGCAAGAGCAGAGTCAAACTCACTACGCCTCAGAGACAATCTTGCCATAGGTGCCCTCGACGCCCCATTCCCAACCGCGTTTCCGGAACACCTTTTCCATGGCCTCGGTGATAGCCTTGTCACTCGTGAAATACTGATGTAGCGGCACGTAAATCTTGACATCGGGGATAGCATGGCCGGGCTTTAGCTCCCAGCTGAAACAGGCGCCGCTGGTATCAGGCTTCTTTTCAAGAATCTCCTTTGAGAAGTGATCATCCACCTCTTTGTCCTCGGGTTCATTGATCAAGAGGTTCCACGTGTCGCGCAAGATGGCCAAGCCTTCGAGTGTCGTCTTGTCGGTAAGCCTGCCGCCAAGCGTAACGTGCTGCTGCACGGCTTCCCACGTGTTGGACTGGGGTTCTATGTAGATCTTGACGCGTGCACCCTCTTCTGGAGCTATGCAGTCGATGCCAATGACCACTGTCAGTGGGGGATCTTGGTATAGTAGTTTCTGGTAGTCCTCGATAGCGTCCAGGGCAGGCCCAAAGGACGGGCCGAGCGGATCGAGTCGTCTGATGAGATCGAAGCCAGCCCGATCCGAGTTCTTTTTCGACGTCATGTACTTGATGATGGGGTAGAAGTAGGCTTTCATAGACCTTGTCTCTTCTTGGAGGTCAAAGGCCAGGAAAACCTTTGGTATGCGGATCGTGTCCTTGGGCATCTTGTCCACCATGATGGCATCGTCTTGTTCAGACGGGAAGAATTCGGCTGCAAATTGGTTGAACCACCTCAAGTCTGCGCCCACCTCTGCCGCGAGTTTTGGAATCGGATCTTCAGTCACCCCTTCAGACCCAGGAAACACTGGTTCATAGCAGAAGCGCACGTACGACCTGCCGTTGTCACTAGTGTTGAGGCTGGTTTCGAAAGGTGAACCATTAGGTGTGAGAAGAGACCTGGCGCGTGACTGTTCAGGCGCGTGTCCCATGCTCGGGATGATGTGGTTGTCGAGGAAGTCCAAGTGAGAGGCTTGCTGCTCTGGTGTATAGTTCCCAACGCTCTTGAGCAGTGAGGATAACACGGGCTTGGTGTGGTTTCTCCAGAAGGCTATGCCGTCTGCCTCTGCTTTTGAGGGCCAAATTGCATGGCTGCTTCATTTCTTTAGTCTCTATGTCACACGACTGTACGTTGTCTCGGTATACCTCATGCTAGCTGTTTCATCAAGTGCCAACCCGGTTTGCACTGGAACTGCACCACTCTGCGGAGCTGACGCCATACTGAGAGAAGGGATGGAGCCTGTGATGCGAAGTGCAGACTGTTAGATCTTGTATGACTATCTGTCCTACATACGGGGATCGATAGCAGCTCTTATGATCTGACCCTGGAGAACCGTGGGGTTCATATCTACAGGAATCTGCGGGGTGACCTGGTCGATCCTTGGGGAAGACACCAGGCACCAGCCAAGGTCAGATACCGTCTGTCAGCCCTCACGCAAGCTACTGCGGCGTATAAGACTCAACATGGCCGACAGCGTTGAGATGACGAACCACTCACTACAGATCCCTCCGGTGTGATCAGCAAGTGATAGCATCCCTCCAGTGACGTCCCTGTCCTGTCTCTACAATGCAGCACTTCAACAAGCGCTTCACTACGAACGATGGCGACACATATGCGTACGACTACGTTCCAGCCCAGGAAGACAAAGCAACTTTCCTCTTGATCCATGGCTATCCTTCCTCGCGTCATGACTGGCGATATCAAATCGCCGACCTGTCTGGAGCCGGCTACGGAGCCATTGCGCTGGACGGTCTTGGCTACGGCGACTCTGACAAACCTGTTGATCTTGATGCCTATCGACTGAAGCGTCTGAGCGGACACGTTGCGGAACTGCTAGATCATGAGAACATAGACAAGGTCGTTGGTGTCTCGCATGATTGGGGTTCCATGGTGCTTTCTAGGGTAGTCGTCTGGCATCCGGAGCGGTTTTTGAAGCTGGCCTTCATGTCAGCTGGCTACACAGCTCCAGGCATATTTTTTGATGTCGATGGGTTGAATGTATCGAGCCAGAGACAGCTTGGATACATGCAGCTGGGGTACTGGTACTTTTTCAACTCGTACGACGCTGAGCGTGTCATTGTCGACAATGTATGCCACACTGTCCTGGGAAAACAAGGCGAGTCCGCGTTGACTGTCTACAGCTCGAGTCATTCTTTCACCTGGCGTACGCCGACGACCCCAAACTCTGGGTAAAGGGCCTTGCAGCGATAAACGGCACTCGGGAGTGGCTCACTGCTGGGCAAAAAGGCCCTCTTCCACCATGGCTGACAGAACAAGACAAGGCTCGATGGCTCGACATCAACAGCCAAAAGAACACGGTGGCGGCCTCGCTCAACTATTACAGGTCACTGATGCGGGGAACGCAAGCTCAAGACGAGGAGCCGTTGACGGACCAACAGCGCACACTCCAGGTACCTGTGCTTGGCATCTGCGGCGGACAAGACATGGTTACGAGGGCAGACCAGATCGGGAGAGGCATTCGACCATACGCGAGCCAGGGCTATACCGAAGTCATCCTGGAGGGAGCGGGACATTGGGTTATGCTAGAGAGACGTCAAGATGTCAGCAATGCTCTGCTGGACTTTGTCCGTGCTGACTGCTGAGCGATGTGTGAGGAGAGCTGCATGCCATGTACATGCCAGAGAGACAATTGGGGTAACATGTCCAAAGTTGACGAGAAACTAGCTTGCAGTGTACATGATGACATCTCCAAGAGGCCCAATCGGAACCAGAATCAGACTCACTCAGGCTTCAGACCTCAGCAGTAATGCTTCACAGCCACTGCCAAGCCCAACAAACTGCTGCTGCCTTGTCACATCGCGGTGAGACAAGATAGGATCCCTGCAACGCCATCTCTTACCTCCTTGGGCGTTGATCTTGGCCAACTTGGCACAGCCTGAGGGGAAGACCCCGTGGAGAAGTGAATGATTGTGTCGGCGGCCTTTCGACCGAGCTTTCAACTATGATCCACCCGTGAAATTGATTCATTTGGTAAAAATCTCTCAGTTGTTCTTGGCAAAACGTATCATTTCATGTCTAACTGACTGCCTGTCAACATGTACCCATCCAACCGAGCTGACCACCTGTTACCGCTGTCGGTCCCTCTTCTTCAATGTGATCAGGAACTGACCGCATGGCTCGTCAATTGTCACCTTGCGTACATTTTCAGGCCTCTTGTCAAGCCTCTCAAAGTCGTACTCCAAGAGTAGATGCGTCAGCGTCAGCTTGAGCAAGTTACTTGTGAAGAACCGGCCAGGACAAGCGCCGCGGCCAAGACCAAAGTTTAGAAAGTCTGGAGAAATGTCGGTCATCTTTGGATGCGCTGCATCTTGCATGGATCGACGCGGATTGAAGCCACCGGGGTATATCCCCTCATCACGCTGGTAGGCCTTGATCGGGGCGGCGAGAATTGCCCCCTCTGGAACATGACAGCCGTTGGAGAAGGTAAAGCCGCCCCTTTTGCCAACCGCTCGTTCGATACCAGTCTCACCGATTGGATTGTAGCGGATACTTTCGCGGATCAACGAGTCCATGAGGTCAAGCCTCGAGAAGAAGTCGTGTGAAAAGGCATCACCCTTGTCCATCTCAGTCTCCATCTCGGCACGCAGATCATTGACCATGCTCTCAAAGTCCCCTTCTGGGAGTGAGATGAGGTCATACACCAAGTTGGTCATGGTGACTAGATTTGTATATGACTGGACAAAGTTCAGAACCATCATTCTGGCGACAATGACGGTTGGATCGTATTCAGCTGACGCGTTGGGATCCTTTTTGGCTGCCAAGATGATTGCGCTGAGCATATCGTTCTGAGAACATCAGCAGCTGATCAGCTTGGATGCTAAGCTTCAAGATACGCACCGGCAGGTCTGGTTCAGTGTCCTTCCCGTCTGCAGCGTCGATGATGGCCATGCGCTCTTTGATGACCGGCGTCGCGTGCTTGGCCGCTGTCTCGATGCATCTCATCAACGGCCGGCACATGCGGGGAAGTAAAAGCCTGCGGTCCAAGGTGTCAGCGAAGAATCATCATCATTCAGAGGCTGACATGCCGGGGCTGCGCTTACGGACGAAGAAATGGTGGGATGAAGCGCGCGTACAAGGCTGACGCAAAGAACGTAGCTGCGTATTGAGCTGTAGCATCCCGATACTCTTTGTTATCGCACAGAGGACGGCCTGAGATGATGCGGTTGGCTGATCGACTGAGGAGGCGGCTTGCCGTATCCCACATGTTGATCTTGACCACTCCGTTGGCATCTACCAGCGATGCAATATTCTCCTCAAGGGCCGCCTTCATCTCCTCGTTGACCATGTCCATCTTGTCTGCAACTTTCTGGTATAGCTCTCTGTGCACGACACTTCTGTAGACAGAGTGTATCACAATGTGAGCGCCCAGCGTTGTATAATCTGGGACCAGTGCCTGCAACGTGTATCTCTTGAGGGAGATGTCATTCTCGGGCTGGCGAACGTATTCGTTGAGTAACTCTTTGGGCACCATGAGCATGAAGCCTGTACTGCAGTGCGGGATTGGGACGAGCTGGATATTGCCATGCTCCGCTTTGAGAATCTATCATGGTTAGTGATGGTAGCCTTGGTCATCTTGAATTTGATCCCTTGCCTTGAGGTGAGTCTCTCTGAAAAACGCCCTCGACCTAAACGCAACATCCCATGCGGCTTTGAGGAATGTGCCGATGCCTCTCTTCTCGCCAACCCAACTGAAACTCTGATAGTCTTGTGAGAGGGCAGCCTGAAGAGCAGGCTGCATGAGATGGAGCATCCATGCCGCTATGGTGCCAATAACTGCGTAGACTATTGTCCGAGACAGGACCTTCTGAATCACTTCTGCAAAGTCAACACCCGTCATGATCTCAGTCGTGATATATGAGAGAGACAAGATTGAACAAGAATCAAATCCAGACCGGAATGCGTGAAGAACGTCCCAAGCGTGAGATATGCTGGCCATGACAAAGGATCACTTGCTCATCAGGAACAAGCTCGCCATATGTACGCTTATCCCGCACCCCCACCTAGCGAGTGCAACACTCTACTCGTAGGATCCAACCTTGAGGACTTGATTAGCCAATAGGTTGATAAGAAATACTGCCGGCTGACCTAGATCCAGTTCTTCACCATGCGAGAATCCTATTCAGGAATCAGATCTACCACCGTACCAGGCTAAGAGACCATCTCATCAGGCTTTCAAGTACAGACATCTGCTTACGCCGAGTGTCTTGGGTCGTCGCAGGCTGACCAGGTTAAATATGCGCATGGTAACGCAGGAAAAGTCGTAGTTGGTATGGGTTGCATCCTGCTGACAGATATGGCTTCGTGTCCTTGGCAAGCAGCGTTGACCTCAAAAGGATCATGAACCACTCAATCTGACTTCCTTTCTCTCCTGGCAGTGGCTCTTTATCAACGTGATAGGTAGAGAGTGCTAGGGTCAGCTCTCGCCTTGTACAAATCGAACCCCAGCAACACAGCCGCCCCGAGACCCCCCCTAAAACCGATCACCGTCTACTATTGACACCTATCGCCTCAGAGTATTGCCGTCTCGCACCGTCACCGGACCAACAAGCTGAAATGTCACGGACAGACACGTTCTACAGCCTGGGAGTGATGCCGGCTTTGATGGGACTAGGCCATCTGGCCCCAGCAGTAGGTGCGATACAATCAGCGACAGGCTCATATCAGTTTCCGATACAGCTTCTCGGGCTTATTGGCACAATCTCCGCCGTTGTTGACGGTACGTGAACGCCTAGATGAACACGTAGCATACATTTCAGGGACCGGTATTGATCAGTTCAACCTCTAGCAATGGATACATACAAAGACCTCTCACCATCGAGCAGACCTTCCAACTGGATATGGAAACCCTGGGTCTACGGCTTATGGGTTGTTGTCCTGGCATGCACCGCAGCGCTGGACTTGCAAACAGTCTACGATATCTATCGAGTCCTCCCCCTGGGTCTGCTTTGGGGAATTCCTTGCATCCCAGCCTTCTCCGTTTCAAAGGGGCTCGCCTTGATCAAGCCTAAAACATTGGTAAGCCCTCAAGATTCCCAGAAGCCATTCTTGCTATTAACCCACCCGCAGCTTTTCGAGGCAAAGTCCTTGGTTGTAGCATTCTGCATGGCAACTGTCTGCGCCGATGCGAGCATGTCGTATTGCTGCCGGCAACAAGAGCCCGACTGTAGCGACGACAGCCTCCGAACAAGGAGCTTCTACCTAGCGGTTCTATATCAGTTTCTTCGTGAAACATCGTGCGACATTCGTGATATCGCCGAGGATTCCAAGGAGGGACTAAAAACACTACCAGTAAAGCTTGGGAAGCAAAACACGATACTGTTCTTAGCAGGCGTGGGCCTGCTAGTAGAGTCTTTCTTGACGCTCGGCATAGACGTTACAGCAAGCGCTGTCATTGTGAGCTTTCCCCTGGTTTCTCGCGCCTTTTTGCGTGTCGGTTTGACAATGGCTGCTTATTGGCAAGTATTGAGTTATCCCAGGGGAAATTGCTTGGCCTGGGGATCCATGTCTCTGCTTGGACTGGTTCCTGTACTATTTGCACAGGCTGATTTGCGTAGCTGATGACTAGGCTGTCAAGGCCGTTGGGATGGGACGCGGGTTCATGGGCTTGCCGGACTAAGGGGGTCACGAGGTTTCTCACCATGATTAGTAGAAAACCTTGTCATTCCATGTTCGTGCCACTATAGATATTGCAGGCAGACAAATGCAGCTTATGAGTCGCCCTGAATCGAACATGTCTTACGAGAACTGCTCTACGTACTCTATCAAATCTGACCACATTTGTGTTGGTAAAGAATTCGAGAACCATGTGTTCCCGTCGTAATCCTTGCCCACCACCACAAAGACACTCGATATGACGGATACGGTGTTGTGTGACGGATCAGATGCTTGATAGTATACAGGATGCCCACGTTTTCCCCGTCTGGCCTTGTGTTCCGTGTCTTGTTCTATTGCCGGACTAAAATCCAGTCTGTCAGCAAGCCTACCCTTGGTCCAGTTAGACATGAACTGCGCGGCCATGTTCATATCTCCAAAGATGACTGGCATCTTGCTCTGCTTCATAGACTCTGCTGATAAGAAGGTTGCTGCTTTCAACTGTTCCTCTGTAGTCTGCGTCTCTATGGCCTCGCGCACTCGGTGAGCCAGCTTTCCCAGAGGCAAGCTGAGAGCCTCATTGGCAGAACAAAACAAGTATATGTTTGTTGGAGCATTTTGGACGTATGCTACGCCTGGAGAAAAGACTGACTTGGCTCGACTCCTGGGGTCAACTGCCAAGATAGTCGCCAACTCACGGCTTGACCAGCGGCCCTGATACTTGGCCAGCATGCGACAGGCAACAGCCGTCAGAACGTCCCCTTCGCTGATGAAAGGTTCGGCATGCGTTTGGGCTTGGGCGTCCAGATGGCTCCTCGCTTCTTGCATCATCTTGTCCATGACATGCCCAGGGATGCACATGGTACGGGATTGCACATCCGAGTATCTCCACGACTCATACAAACTACGCAAGCCCCAGTACCTAAAACGCCAACCATCAAGAATCTTGTCTGCCAGAACATGCCGTTGCATGGGTGGTGGATTCCACATATTGTCGAACACATCCTGGTGATATCCTGTCATGGGAGCTACAGCATCTGGCCTTCCAGCAAGGACGAGACTCCATGCTTCA
The DNA here is from genome assembly GCA_013266265.1 of Fusarium sp. NRRL 66182. Classification (NCBI taxonomy): domain Eukaryota; kingdom Fungi; phylum Ascomycota; class Sordariomycetes; order Hypocreales; family Nectriaceae; genus Fusarium; species Fusarium sp. NRRL 66182. Next base: position 11,501 of record JABFAK010000023.1, on the reverse strand, counting down.
AGTATGGAGGCCAAACCCATCAGATCCGTTGATATGTGGGAATGCGTGAGCGAAACAAGTGTTCCATCCGTGAATGTCTGCACGTGTAAACAGAACTGGGGATGACCGGAATAGACAAAGTCGTCAATGTTGCGTGGCATGTCAGGACCGAGTCCAAGCGAGCAGAACTCTTTGGGGCCTGGATAGGTGGCAATCTTGCCGGTTGGCTGGGGAAGCTTAGAAGCTAAAGGATGATCCGTCATGGAGCTACCGTGGTGTTCGTGCGTAAAAAGCACAGCTGGTCGGTCTTCTGAGTATTGGCTTGGCACATGAACTTCTAAACTCCCATCCGGCTATAGCTTAATTAGCAGCCATACGAAGAAGTGTCAGCCCGATTTTCCTTACCCGATACCTGAAGCGTCCACTGAATCTTCGCCATCCGTCCATTTGAAAGAGGCTCGCTAATGCGTCGCGCAACTTGTGAGGATTCAAGACATCGTCGAATGTAAACGTCCACACCAATACTATTCCACGCGCTGCCGCTGAATCGTCAAACAGATGCACAGGGATGATGTCATCTGACTCGACCATCTCTGGCAGCAGACGCTGTTTGTCGCTTTTAAAAAAGGGCAGATAACCAAGCAGGCTCGACATGTTGAATGACATGAACTGTGTTGGTGGCAGCCAGGAGAGAGAAGCATGGACAAGTTGGCCTGGGCTAGGATAAGCAAGCGTTCATTCACAGACACCGGCTGATAGCTCGTTTCCTCCCTCGGTCATGGATGGAATGGTACTGTAGCATCTCATCCCATGCTGGTTTGGCTGCGGGGTTTGCTTACGATTTTATACCCTTCCAAGGCAGCAGTATACATAACTCACACAGCTTGACCCATCCATTCAAGCATAGTTGCTGACAAGGAGACCTTGGTTGTCTTCTTTTGACAAGAAAAACGTGATCAGAGCTCAGCCAGCGCATCCTCCGCCAGCATAATCATTGATAATGCCAAGGCAGCCCATTCCAGATATGTATTTCTGATGCACCCTTTCCACTGAGCGAGGAGAAACAGGCTTGAACGTTGTTGTTGGGCCTATGAGGTCTACCGTGCTTGTCAAACTCATCCTTCTCACTTCACTGCTTACTATGCAGTCTACACGTAAAGTCTATCCCTTCTCAGGCGAAATCTCACCACGACAAGGTCCTTATTTTCATCACCGACTTTGGTCTGTCCTAGAGGTAATATTTTATTTTGCAAGGATAAAGAACCAAGGTTAAAAACTTCATATTTTACGAGCTCAGAGTATTGGAATTCGTTCAGGCCATCACCAAAGAGAGGAAAGGCTTGGTTGTTCCAACTAGTGAGCTTGTCACGACCAGTCGTAAATATGATTTGATCTATCCAAGCACGTTTTTTAATCATGATCAGTGTATGTAACATTTGTTAACCTTGTTCTGGAATAGAGGTATCAAGTATTAAGAACTATGCAGGCTATTGAATATAGACCCTAGAAAGAAACTGTTTTATCTACCAATATTGGAAGATGTGATCCGATGGCAGAAGCAGCAGATAGGAATTGATGTCAGAAAATGCAGAATTGTTTAATAGGCTCACTAAATCTCCAGCGGCTTTGCTTACAGGCAATGAAAAGTGTGATCTTTGGAAGTCTATGTTAAGACCCTTCCTGGCTAAATTTTACCTGAAGCTGCTAAATGTTAAAGTTGACATGATATCTCGAAAGTTGCGCTGATATAGATTGGAAACATGAATATCACTGAGTAATAATAGTAAAGATAACCCACTCGAGTTACAAAAGAGGTGATTTTGGCATGTGTATTTTATAATCGAAAGTCCCGCAGCTACTGAGTACACATGTATTTTTATAAATAGCATTTATTGTGCGAGAAATTGAGGATGACGATCGATGTTCAGACTGAGAAAACCGGCTTTGCAGCACCACTTGATAATCTCTCAGCCTCACCGAACCACTGACAATCATATGGCCTCCTCCAGTCTCGGTGCTTAACCATCCATGCAAGAAAGTCACACACGCTTTTAAAGAGGTACCGGGCCAACGCTCTCCAACGTAGGCTTCACTGGTTGAAACAGACCAGTGTCCTTATCGACGAGAAGCTTGTCGATGGTCACCTCGCGCCGGAATCCACCTCCGTTGGGGATCTGGAAACGATGATATACGATATACCAGTCGTCTGTGCCTGGAATGTTGAGAACCGAGTTGTGTCCAGTACCGAGTATGCCCAGCGATGGATCCTTTCTCAGGATAACCCCGTGATAAGTCCAAGGTCCCAAGGGATTGGAGGCTGTAGCGTAGCCAACGCGGTAGTCCTCGGACCGAGTGTCGTCAATAGAATATGTCAAGTGATAGGTCCCGTCGCGGTAGTTGACAAAAAGGCCCTCTCTAAAGTTGTCGAGCCCCTCAAGCTCGCGCCACGTGCCAGGTTTGAGCGATACCATGTCGTCGTTCAACTCGGCTACAACGGCGGGTAGGCCACTGCCCCAGTAGAGGTACCACTTGCCAGTCTCGGGATCCTGGAACGCGGCTGGATCGATCGACTGGGTGCTAACAACCTCCTCATCTTCGGTGCCCTTGATCAGTGCCTCGGGCTGTGCCTTGTAAGGTCCTTCGGGGTGGTCAGCCACGGCAACGCCGATGCTCTTGTGTCCTTCTCTGACCGAAGGATTGTTGCCACTATGGTAGAAGTAGTATTTGCCGTCACGAGCTGCAAACGTGGGCGCCCAAGCATTGCCAGTTGCCCAAGGTACGTTGCCACTCGTGCCGTTGAGGACTAGGAAGGGCTTGTCGCTCTTGGTCCATGTAACGAGGTCTTTGGACTTCCAGGAGTAAAATTCGTTGCCACCCCAGCCCTCGAAGCCATCTGTGGTGACATACAAGTAGTAAGTCTGGTTCACAATAGCAATGTTGGGGTCAGCCCAAAGGCCGGGCAGGATAGGGCTGTCTCTTTTTACAAGAGGGCTAGCCGAGGCCGTTTGAAGAGCCAGACTTGTCAACAAGACATGCCGAGTTGAGGGAGACAAGAATCGCATCGTGGGCAAACAATCAGAGAGAAAGGGATAAGAGCATCGACTTGGTAGCGGAATGGTCAAGCACTTGGGCTTTATATAGTTCCTAAACCTACCTACTCAACTGGGAATGCTACTTTCTCCCCGCTTCAGCAATCCTTGCCTATACCGAAATTCCAGTGCCCAGCGTCGTCACCTTATTCGCGCGTAAACTCAGCTTCATATAGCAACCCCGCCATCAACACCTTAAACGTGGAGGATCGGCGTTGCGGGGGAGCCGGGGAGCTTTAAGCGCTCGACTCAACTATTCAAGAAATGAAGATACCATGTCTCAATTACGTAGCCATACCCTTTGATTCCACGATTCCCCAGCTTGTTTCGAACAGATGCGAAGATGGAATGCTACCGTCGCATTCATCACACACTGACACGCGATGCCATGTTGAGAGCACGGTCAACACCATTTCGGGTTACCCTACTTTGTAGCAGTTTCCAATTTGGGATTGAATCGTGAGTCAAGCTTCCGAGGAAGCCAAGGATACAGAAGGAGAGTTCGTGGGGTCTCAGAGCCTCGGCTCATCGAGTGTTGATGGTTGTGTGTCGACCGTTGGTTGCCATGCTAGATGGTGTCTAGCACGTCGACGTGCTGGAATTCGCATTTATTGGATGGACACTATGGATTGTGATGGCCTATGGCGTTCTTTTCTCGGACTAATTTGTCAATCTTTCAATTAGCAGTTGAACAGGACGATCCTTACTAGGTGGATGGCATGAGGTCAACGTTTATAGTGAGGGGGTTGGTCGATGTTCTCTGAGGAAAGTTGGGGACTAGATAGCAGATGTAACTGGCAAGGTAGCTTGAGAAATTGCACGATATCTCTGTATGTGATCCAGACTAGTTTCCTTTCTAATAGGAAAAGAACCAGGACAGCACCATCTTGTAACAGAGAAACTTCTTCGTTGCAGATCTTGACTTTTACCATAATTCTCCTTGCTGATCTGGGTCAAACCCAGAGTACTCATAAAGGTTATCGACGCACGATTGGACGTGAAACCGCACAATCAGATGGCGGGATAGATAGTAGGCGGAGTAATAAACCATTCTCTGTCAACACCCTAACCGACTAACCCTGCTGAGGTCATGATCGAAGCCCAGCCAACTCTTCTTTGGTAACTTGTTCATCGAATTCCTTCAGCTTAGTAACATGCTTCAGGCAGTCTGCCGTCGCGGAAACACATCGACTGAACGGCGTGCCGTACTTGAACATAGCCTCGGTGCTCGGAGCAAACCAGCCTTTGTCTAGAAACTCACGATCAATTCCTCCGAGGTACAGATGAAAGACATCTTGCCAATTGTCTGGCACCTTGCCGCTATGACAGTATTCAGGTACGAGCTTGAAATGGAAGCACACATGGGAGCCACAGCGACCACAGAAGCTCCGAGACCAGTCCTCGCCGGCCTTGGTTGTGTGATAAAACCGTAACCAGGACCTGCTTTCTGCTGTAGCGCGAAAGACGTCGGCTGCGGGTATATATGGGGGCCGCTCGGCGTCCGCTTCCGCAGCGTCGTAGTGAGAGGCCATAACGTCCAGGAAGCGCCCGCTCACGATGGTGGATTCTGAATCCTGTGCAATGGTAGACACCGACAGCATAGGTGCCGGGACTTCGACGACGCCAACAGCGAGAAATGAGCCTGTGGACCTACGACAGTCGTTGCAGTGGCAGGTCATAGTATCTGGGAGCCGAGATCCGGCAGCTGGCGGCGCCATGGGATGGAATGGTCTATCCTCCAGCTCTGGGATTGCGATTCGATAGCGGATAGCGCCGCAAGAACAGCCTCCGGTGACAGTGGTTGCGTGATTTGGAAGAGGCATAGTGACGGTTGACTTGCGGATGACATGTTGAAAGAACAGATGGAAAAGTGACTTGATACGATCAAGGTCTTATAGTAGTTGAAAGGCTGACCTACAGTGAGGGGTATCTCGGTTGGTTTGTCGCCCCGTGCTTACTATGAGGCGTCCTTGGCGGCTTGCATCAGCTTGAGCTTCAAGAGAAATGAAGAAACTACCACAGTAGCGTCTCTGGTCCGGACATGGATGAGCTAATTGCTGGTGACCCAAGTGACTTTTGTGAATACAGCCAGCGTACGTCCAGGTTCATTCACATATGAGACATGGACGGATCAAAGCTATTCTGATGAATATGTTGAAGTCGCGCGTTCACAATACTCGTCAAATAGCCATCAATACCGCGAATCTTGGCTTACCGTGCCCAACTCAAGACGACTCTGTCGCTTTCATCGGAAGTCTAATCACTCTGCACCTAAAAGGATGGCATTTGAGAAGCCATCTTTGCTTAGAATCTCTCCTGTGCGTTACGCGGACGAGGGCTGTGTTATTTCTATCTAGCAATCCATGACGGTGACTGAAAGCGGAAGACGGAGAGAGAGAGCTAGCTCCCCATCGTTTTGGATGTTCAGGTCTCCACTGTTAGCGAAATTGACCCACCGTCCTCCCTCTAGCACCAGAATCCTGTCCCCCTATAACGGTGGCTTTCGCCCACGCCCTGTAGTGTCACCCAAGATGGCGGCTTACCCGGGACCTATAGGCCCGGTCCATCACTCACCTCTCTATTAGATGCAGGCCTGGATAGTGAGCCTCCTCCCATTCTTTGGGCTTCTCTACACTTCTTGTTTAGGATGCTGAAACTGAACTTGATTGTGAAGTATCTTGCAATAGCACAATGCGAAAGACTATCAAGATGTGATAGTTGTGGCCACCGCAAGCAAACCATTCAAAAGCTGATATGTATGTTATACTAGCCAGTCTCACCTCACGCACCCTACAACTGACAAGGCCCACGTCCAAACACTTTTATGATTAGCATTTACCATGTAGGTGCAACCCTGTCGAGTATAAAAGAGCAATGCGAGCCAAGGTCCAGGGAACGAAAGAAAAGAACGGAAAGGAAAAGAAGAGATGCAGCTGGAGGCACGCACGTCTGGACAGTAGTTTGTGGAATCTTCACTGCTGGCCTCGGCCATCTCACAACTGCCACAGAGAAGCCCGGGGTACGAGTTGGCATGATGTTTGGCAATGTGAGTGTTGGCAGCTTGATAGGACCACCTATTGCAGGGTCCTGTATTGGGATGACAAACGGAAGTGATCTGGGGGCGAAAATCTTTTCTGGCTCTTCAATGGCATGATGTAACCTGTTTCTTGAAGCCGTTCAAAGGGTCGACAGCCAAAGAAGAAGATCAGGGCTGAGAGATAGGGCTGAAGTGTCAAGACCATAATTGGGCATGGTGAAGAGATGTCGCCGCTGGCCTATGCAATTGACTCACGATGAATAAACTACGAAAAGGTGTCCCACGATATCGAGGAAAGAATAGTTTCAAACTAGCAAGTACAAAACATGCAGAGAGGATGAAGAAAGATCCTAGAGCAGTTCAGTAGGAAGCCAGTTACTATAAATAGATCTCTAGTTCGAACATTGCCATTATGGGCGTTGTGCTTGATCGGCTCTCAAAACTAACCTGACGCGGTAAATCTGGCCAGAACCTGTCCCTGTTATTGAAAGGGCTGAAGTTGACAAGGGAAAAAAATGGGCTAATTCGTGCGTGAGGCTCACCTTGAGTCCATCGCCTCTACTCATCAATGCCATGACCTATCCAATGTCGACTGTTGAAGACAATAAAGAATGGCATTTGATAATGGTGCTGAAAACTGTGCATATAGGCTTGGACAGGCTCTATCAGAAAACCATGCAGAAGCTGATCCCATCATCCATCACCCAGCGTACCCTGACACATCACTGACAAGCTGGAGCTGAACATCGCGGCATGGTCTCAGACAGAGAGTCGTGCAGCTCAAGAGCAGTCGACTCAAATTAGCGACCTCCCAAATACCAATGAGCACCGACAGACCTTTTCACAAACGGCTTCTCAACCAGGGAAGCGGCTTTCATTGAAATCAGTGCGACTTCTCAACAAGTGGCTAGCAAGTCATGCCCATCATCACCCTTATCCCAGCGACTCTGCCACCAGCGCAGAGCTCTCAAGCTCCAGTACAAGCTCTTGTGCGTCTGTCTACTCACGCACATCGGATGCATCTCTCGACACACAGCAAGGGGCGCCGTAATTTTCTACGAGTACGTTTGAACTGCTCAAGTTGGAGCTGGACCATTTCTTTTGTAACTACGTCGATGCCAATCACTGCCTGCCGCCCAATCGGCTCTTGCACTCGGGAGCCTGCTGCATTATCTTCGGAGCTGAGGTATCATACAAGCATCCTCTACCTACAACGTCGTCTTGGCTCCTTGAGGTACTGATGGAGACTCATAGTGTTGCCGACGAAGCTCGAATGATACCCATAAAGAGTGCTGCCAGGTCTCGGTTTACTGAGCTAAAAACCCATGGCAAGAATACCATTTCTGAGGACTGCAAACTTGAAGCCTCCCTGAAACACCACGTCGATATCTTGCAGCTGCTGAACCTCGAAATAGGAGACGATGAGCTACAGCAAGAGGCATGTTCCCTTGGCAGTTGATAGTCGGCAGTCGACCACTCCGGACTGCGTTTGAGATCCTCAACTGGCAAGCGGATACCTTGAGAGAAACATAGATGCCCAAGTACCAGCCTATCTGTCACAAATGGGAAGCATAGCCAACATCAGCGTCCAAGGACAAAGAGTCATGTCGCTCAATGATGGCAACATATATCGAGGTCTTACTAGGGACTTGACTCGGTTTGTCGCCAGCACCATCTCTCCGCTAAATCCAATCAGCCATATCCCTACCGATGAAGAGCTCCAGTATCAGGCGCGCTGGATCATGTATGATAGGTAAGTATGCTAATCACACGAGCTTTGGTCTTTGCGGCGATTGACTGGGTGCTAGCGACCATGTGTGGAACACAACTCCAGCCGATAACTCGGAATGGCTTTCTGAGTTTAAAAGAGAGACAGGCTTCTTTGAATAGAACTTGACAAGGTTATTCACTCTGTCTGGATACATCTTACTAGAAAACAATGCTATGACTCTGATTGGCAATCCACAGACGCGCTTCATGTAAGCTGGTAGAGACTATTCTCGGCTAAAGGGCTATTATGATCTACACTAAGCCTTAAATGACAGTAAACGTAACTCTATCACTAATGTCGTGGCTACATCCGTACTCTTCGTAGTCGGCTGAAGAAACATGGTCACTGTTGTTAGGCGCCTCAGAGCAGCCATACGTATCTTCTAGTGCAGTACTTGGAGATTTCTGGCCAGCACGGGCCAGAACTGATTCTTGCGCCTTGGTGTGAGTCATAGATCGATTATTAGCCTCCAGTGGAAATCACCCGCTCTGATCCGTCTTGTCTGTGCACGCACACAGCCTACGTCGTCTTCAACCGAGTGTCGGAATTGATCTTCCGCAGCGTCGATCGACGTCTACCTGTTGAGCTTCAAATTGTATTGATAAGTCCGTTGGAAGCCGTAGATTTGTTCCCTTCTGAATTGTACCTTGACTAGCTAGCACATGCCTATATGTCAGCGGCGTGTCCGACAGAGGGTGATATCCAACTATATACATGGCGTTTCCGCTAGCTATAAGTATGTACGCACTCTACGATCTGTTTCCCTTTTTTTTTTTCATTTTTTTTTTCACGTGCCCTGTTGCGAGAAAAGCGACATGTTTCTGAGATAGACCAGATGGAGAGCTTGTGTTGTCAAGGCCCTCTCTACATATCATACTGGGCCCGAGGCCGGTATTTGTGACCGGGATGCCTCGTCATATCAATTTGGTTTATCCGCCCTTCACCATAAACAGGTAGTACACAAGCATGAACTTGACTGTCTAGCCACCTATGAAACACATTAGAGAGAGCTCCCTACTCCCTTTGGGGGAAGACGTGACAGGGTGTTTATCAAGTACATGTGCTCTTTAGCCCGTCACACCTTGGAACTTGGCACCACATACCCCAAGCCAGGCCAGACAATCCAAACCAAGATTCTTGACACTTTAGAGGAAGTCTTCGGATCAAGGGCGGCCTTGGCTGTGGTATACCATCTGCAAACCTCGAGATAGCTCTTGATTAGATTATGATCCTCCATGGACGAGGTCTGGGGGAGCCGAGAACACCCAACGCTCTTGAACCAACTAAAACACGTTCGCGCCATCCGAAATAACCAAGGCCATAGATATAGAATACATAGCATGAAGTAGGATAGAAGGAAAAGAAAACCCACTTCAACGACCTCATACTCCTTATTCACTCAACACCATACAAGGTATAACAGCACATGCTAGATTCGCCGTTAAAAGACGGCAATTTCAACATTCCTTTGCCGTGCAGCCGCATCGATATCAAAGGTCGACGTTCCGCTTTCCCAAGCCTCGTCGAGTAACTCAAAGGTGACTTTGACCAAGTTGAACGAGTCAGTGGAAAATGAAGCACGGATATGATCAAGGGTACTCTTCCAGCCCGGGTGTGCTTTCAAGAGAGGAACCTCGAGGCTTGCAGTAACTGTAGGATACATGAGTCCTTTGTGAAGCAACGAGCGGTGGCTTTGGCGTTCATTGCAAACGCGAAGCAGTGCATCCATTGAAGTCATGAGACGACACAGGACTACTTCTGTCCCGGGGACTGTTCTTGATGTGTTATCACCAAGGTTTTGGATTCCTCTATCCTTTCGTTCGAGTCTCTGACGCCGCCGAACTTCGAGAATACCAGAAAACCGCCAACAGTCCCACATATGACACTCCTCATATTCTCCTATCTGACCTGGCCAGGTCCATAGGCAGTTTTCGGTGTACTCGGGGTCGTTGTCCAGCATGCTGGCGAGGATGTCGAGTAATGACCGAGGCAAGCCCGATACAACCTCGATGCCTCTAGGTCGTCCTAACTGGCAGTCGTCTTGAAGTCTACGCAGGAGCTTCCAGATACCAATCGGCGGGTTTATTCGGCCAAAGACAACAAACGGAAGATCCATGACGCCCAGCACCTCTAATACGTGTCGCGTGTAGAGGTCATCTATCGGGATCAAACCTCGGACGGTCAGCTTCTGGCGCAGATCGTAAACATCGACCATCAGGTCGAGGTACATTGTCCACGTCTGGGCCTGGAGCAGCTGAGTTGATGATGGTCAGCGCCCGATCAACAGCAGACGGTGTGGTCAAGGGTCGGGTAAAGTAGCGAGGGGATCATACACAGAGGGAGCAGAGCAACAACCCAGCACAGACTGTCGAGGGATGCATAACACCATGGCAGCTAGAAACCTCATGTCGAAAGACCTGCAACGCCGAGTCAACGTTTTCCATGGATGTGACGGACAAACCACGATGTCCATCATCCAGATAACCCTGTATCGCAGCGCAAATCATCATCAGCGCAGGGCTCTGCTGGGCCATCTCCTTGAAGAACTCCCTCACCCACGAAAGCGCATCCGTGGCACAGAGCCGGCCAAGGCCAGAGCGGAGGACTAGACAGCCTTTAGCACACACAACCTCGGCAGACGATGACGAGCAAGGAGTTCAAACATTTCTCAAAGATTTCTTCCTGCGTATGGTGCACGCTCGAAGGGGGCGAGGGTCCGGACACGACGACGCTGGATCCATCGTGACTGGATGATGAAGAAGGGGAGCCCATCGACAGGCCCAGATCTGATCGAGCTGACCCCTGCGCTGAAGCTAAAACCGAATCTGGGGTAGAGATGCCGGCAAAGCGTCCCCTAGAAGCCACGCCGTTGACCCAGCGTAGAGGTGCAGCGTAGCCTGAGCATTCGAGACCTCTCTGCAGACAGGCCCGGCATTGCGGGCGCCCTTCATCGCACTTGCGCTTCCTCGACTTGCAATTGGCACAGCCTTGACGTGAGCGACCCATGATCTCGGTAATTTGCTGCGGCAATGGCTGGGTGCGGTCGAGACTTGTGATCGGTTATCGGTCAGTTCAAGGATAGGGAGTTGAGAGATGGCTGAGATTGCGTCGCGTAGCGGGGATCCTATAGAGTTTATAGACAAAAGGGGAAGATAGAAGCGAGGCGCATGTGACTTCTAGATCAAGTTTAGTCTGATCGAGTAGGGGCCTCTTGTCAGGGTGGGAGATCGTCACGAAACGCGGAGAGGAGAAGGATGATGCGGGGGACGATATCTGGTCTGCTAGTTTGCGGAAAGATTTGTCTGATTAACGTATTTCGGAAAGGCAGACCTGATATGATCTTGGGTCTACCAATAGAATCATTTACTTTTCAAGATAAGCTAACAACGCCGAGGTATCTGCCTGACAACCATGTCTCCCGCTGAGTGCGTCTTCCCCGGAATCTGAACCTGGCGCGAGCACAGATACCTGGAACATTTCCGAGACCATTCGTTAGTCGCAAACAAGGCACGCGTTATCTCTCCATCTCTCTCTATCTCTCTATCTCTCTATCTATATAGACCAGACACGTCTCTGCTGCCACCCGCATGAGCAGCAACACCACCACTATCACCACCACCACCAC
>JABFAK010000022.1:0-45093 GCA_013266265.1 Fusarium sp. NRRL 66182 | reverse complement strand
GTCAGGTTAACTGAATACTCTACCTACCCACGACCATGTTCATTGAACTGGCGGTTCTTAGCGCCCCGTTCGCAGCATCGCACCGCTATGCTAATAACCTGCAATGGCGACGTCACCCTGTAAGGTGGTAGGTGGGCAGGTGGGAAAGACGGGAGCTACCCAAGTTAGTACCTAGGTAGCCAGGTATCTTGCCCGATATTTACATAGTACCTCTTACCTAGGCAGTAGGTAGGTAGGTGCTTGGGCAAGCAAGGTAGGCACTGTCCGTTTAACTCTAGTCCTTCCCCTCATCCTCCCCCACCAAGGTTCTACTGTACCCTTCCTACCTACGGGCAGTACATACCTACCTTACTTGGATAATGGACTGTAGTAAGACAAGAGGAATATTGCAAGCTTCTTCCGCTTCCATTGTCATCGTTACCCATTCATGTCTATCTTGTATGGCTTCGTTCATTTACTAGGTAGCTTGAACGTTTGGTTCCCCCACCGACGCCATCCGCTGCTGCGGCGCACGCTCCACGATAGCCAGCCATTCCATTCTCCCAACCTCTCTGTCTAATCATTGCACCACACAACCAACACTCAGCTTCAACAACTTAGAGCCGCCTACTCAGGTGATGGTGGACGTTTTGGATTAACATATGCAAGGTGAAATTCCAGCTCACCAGCTAGTATCATACTTCCTCGATCGCGTTCGAATCGAACCCCAATAATCCACATCACGACAGCTTCTACCTCGAACCGACGACATTCTAAAGGCCTGCAAGCCCATCATGGCTAACCCAACACTTAATTACATCACCTTTAATCAGGATCACAGCTGTCTTGCTGTCGGTAGGGCACCCGTCCTACCGTGCCGTCATCCGCAGGATAGCTAACTTCGTCGCTTCATAGGTACTTCAAAAGGCTTTCGCATCTACCATACCGATCCTTTCTCCCGGATTTTCAGCAGTGATGACAGTAACATCGCCATTATTGAGATGCTATTCTCGACCTCACTCGTCGCTATCATTCTCTCTCCTCGTCACTTGATAATTCAAAATACAAAGGTGCGTGGAATTCCTCAATGTTGTTAATTGCACCGTATTGCTTACACGTGTAACAGAGGGCATCTGTGATCTGCGAGCTCACCTTTCCTTCGGCCGTGCTAGCTGTCCGATTGAACCGAAAACGCCTAGCGGTTGTCCTCGAGGAGGAAATATATCTTTACGATATCAGCAATATGAGCCTCCTACACACAATTGCGACATCGCCGAATCCCTCCGCCATATGCGCTCTTTCACCTTCGTCCGAGAACTGCTTCATTGCCTACCCACTGCCAAAACCTCGAGAAGACCCCGATGCTCGTCGACCCGCTCATGCTCCTCCCCAATCAACATTTGTTGCTCCTACGTCGGGCGACGTTTTGGTTTTTGACACTATTGCACTCAAAGCTGTCAATGTCATCGAGGCGCATCGATCGCCGCTGTGTTGTATCTGTCTGAACAACGAGGGGACTTTGCTGGCCACGGCCAGTGAGACTGGAACTATTATTCGCGTCTTCTCTGTGCCAAAAGGGCAAAAGCTTTACCAGTTTCGGCGTGGTACTTATCCTTCAACCATCTACAGCATGTCCTTTAATCTCAGCTCCACTCTCCTGTGCGTTTCGTCGACTTCGGATACGGTTCATATTTTTCGACTCGGGACACCTCCGGGACATACTACTCCAGCCGGTGCGCCGATTGAATCACCTACATCTCAACGACAGGACCGTTGGTCTCGAGCAAGAAGCTTTGACGACCCTGAGTCGCCAGGGGCTAGCATGGCGGACTCTCCAAAGAATGAACCAGCCGACCTGATCGGGTCTGGAAACGGAGCAAGCGGGAGCTATGATTCGGGCCACACAAGACAGAGCGGCTCGCTCAGCAGCATGCTTCGTCGCTCTTCTCAAATCATGGGCCGGGGAGTTGCTGGGGTCATGGGCTCATATTTACCTCAGTCCGTAACAGAGATGTGGGAACCTCTCCGGGACTTTGCATATATCAAGATCCCCAAGTCTACAGCCCCATCCGGGCGTTCGGGTGCTATTCGGGATGGTCCAGGTGGTCCCTTGCGTAGTGTTGTGGCTATGAGCAGTAGTAGCCCTCAAGTGATGGTCGTTACAAGTGATGGTGGCTTCTACGTCTACAACATCGACATGGAGCACGGTGGAGAAGGCTACCTTGTCAAACAGTTCTCGTAAGTACCTGGTAACAACAAGTGCGCAGTTCGGAGGAGTTGCTAACTGCTGATCTACAGTGTCTTGGAGGGCGATGATAAGAGCGATGCCTCCGGTTACGGAAGTTAGGTCAATATTCCATTTACCAGCATCGCCAATTTAATGTTCAACGAGTAGTTACGTCGGATGAACCACATATGTGAGGAGAACAAAGAGGGACGCATCGCTATGGGCGTTTATCGGGTGTTGGGCTTTTGTCTTGATATCAAACTATCGCTGTCACAAGAAGCATCATCTTCTTCAATACCCTTTTGCTGTTAGTCTTGTCATCGTCATTCATCAATGCTGACAAGTTATGTGTCATGCGCTGGAAAGGCGACAAGCAAATCACATATTTTCAGAGGAGTTTGTCTCACGGGAAGTCGATGATAAGTTATCCATAAACCCCTCGCAAATCATAATCAGTAATTCAACCATACAAAGAATGATGTATTAGCGTTAAACAAATGATGTTGTACCAGTCCAACCCTATCATAAATAAATCGTCATTCATCATTGTATCCAACCAAGACCGAAATCCTACAAACAAAGCCAAGTACATATGCCAGTGCATAAATGAGAAAGGGAGAAAGTGTTACATCCCATCTTCCGTGAACGCCAAATACTCAAGTCCGTCGGCGAATTTCTCACCCCTAGCAAAAAACAACAACAAAGTGCCGGCATGGTTCCAATCTCTGGTTCTGTCCAAAGTTTTCCCCTTGTAGCTCAGATGCCGATAGATCTGCATCAATCACGCTTCAGACAACAAGCGCTTCAGATGTGTGTAAAAACTGCTAAGCGCCAGTTCGAGAAGCTGTGACGTCGAATTCATGTCCTAGCGCGACGTTCTTGTGGTATGAAGGCTCGTAGAGCAAGCGAAATCGCCAGCGATGTCGCTTCACCTAGAATAGGGTCGGTTCATGAGCGCGATCTCTCGTGCTATTTCTCCCCACTCCAAAGTTCTCTTTATCTCTGCATCAGGATCACCATCTTGCTGGAGAGCCTCCTCGTATTTCAACAACTCATATGCAAATCGAAGATGTGGTTGGATGATGACGTTTAAGCGGCGGGCTCTGACATAACAGTACGCGTGTGGAAACGACATGCGCTTTGCACGCATCACCTCGGCAATACAGATGGTGGCACTTCGAGATACTCCTACACGGCAGTGCACCAGGGTTGCAGTCCCGTTTCGTCGACCTCGGTCTGCCACTCAAGATTAGTGCCTAATAACTCCATATCGTACTCACGTCTGCAACTTACCAATAAACTCGAGACATCGAGCGAACTCATCGGTCAGCGGATCAATGCCATTATCCTGAACTTGCTGTACCACGCATACGTTCTCCTTGCCCCAGTCCTCGAGATCTCCCTCTCGCCACATGGCTGTTTCGCCAACACTAAGAATCTGGGTGATGCCGAGGGCCCGTAAAAGGTCCGGGTTGTTGGCATGGCCTAAATTGCCCAAGTACATGTAATCTAAGACGCGGCTGGGGAATGATCCATCCAGAGCGGCAAACCAACTAGGTTCGTCCCTTGTCAAATGCGTGATGTCAGTCAAGCTCAGCCCTTTACAGACGGGAGACTCTCGGAGTAGTCGTGGGGTGATGGACGTTAACAGTGCAACATCGGTCGGATAGGCGAAGAAATTACGTTTCTTGGTTGTATGGAGTTGGAGCCATGCTTCAGGAACTGGCTTGCCGGTGCTATAACTGAAGTAGGCAATGCTCAGCATGGTTGATTCAGTATAACCATCGGCACAATGAAGAAGAATCTTGCGAGGTCTGACATCAAAGGTGGTATGCTGGTCAGATGGCATTGGCGAATCTCCTTCTGCGTCCACGTTATCCGCCCCCAGTCCTGGGTCTGGCTCAGGGTACGAGCCATGGGCAAGATGATAAATCCATTTGCAGGTCTCGAGGATACCATCAGCCTCAGAATGCGACCAAGTCGGTGGGAGGATACTGCCCGACGAGGGGAAATCAAGGAACCGCTGCTTGCGATCATCACCAGGGCTCTCGACGATGAGCTGGAGAGCTAAAGGGTTCAATCGTCCAAGATCGCTACACTCAATTAAGATGTCGTACTGTCTCTCTTCAGAACTCCCTTGCTCGGGTGTAGGACCCATGAAGACATTTTCGGAAAACTCAGAAGCCTCCGTCATAGTCCACATCTCTCGTCTCTCTTGGTTGAAAAAGTCAAGGACATTACCCGTCAAATGGCCAGATGCATCTACAGCCACGATTTCAGGGTGGCTCTCTTCGAATTTCGAAAAAGGGCTTGTACAGATAAAAGTGTTGTACTCGGGCATACAAGTACCTTGAGCCTCATGTTTCTCGCGCCATCGCTTCTGTGCACCCGCAATATCCCATGCCACTTTGCGAGTTTTGGTCAGGTCTCGACCATAGACAATAATGTCTGATACAACAGCGGTTTTTACTGTCTGGATCTGGAAGTTCCTAACAGAAAAGCCTTCACGAGGATCAGCCTCGATAAATTCGGACGCATTATTGGCTTGGAGGATCTCGTTGGGGGCAATTGCACCCTTGAGTCGTGAACAGTTCAGGTCTCCGTCAGCCTTGACAAGAGTGATAGATCTCAAGCAAGATGGGGTCCTTCGTAAAGCACGCCGTCTAGCAGCAAAGAAGGATTGTTGAACATGATTCTGAGGGTGCAAACCATGAAGCCATGGAAATACAAGAGCAGGATCAGGCAATGGTTGGCGCGAAGCAACGTCGAGAGCCTCGGCCACTTTGGATGCATCAAGTTCGTAGATGGAGAGCGCAGCTGAATCGAGTCGGTTCAAGTCATCGACTGGATAAAGAGCCGAGGTCTGTCGCAGATGATCTTGAGACGGTGGTGATGGCGGCGGAGTATCTGGCTCGTCGGGACGAGCGGGTCCGGTGGGACATATGGGGATATGCTTATTAGGGATGGGGGCGGAGCATGGCGAAGAAGAGCTAGTAGAGCTTGATTCGAGGGAGAGCGGGGGAGTGATAGTGGATGAGGGACGGTGAGGTGGAATCGGTCGAGCGAGGGCGACAGTAGTCATATCAGCGGGAGAAATGGACGGGTAATGAATGGTTGAAGGTAGCTGAGAGCTTGGTTCGAATGGCAAAACTCGAGGAAGAGATGGATGGGTTTAGATGCAGTATGATATACAACACTGTGGCCCAAGGCGATTGTCTACCAATTCGGTCCAACGGCCAAACAGCGATTGAAGGCAGTCTTTGACTTTAGCCACGAGATGCTGGAGAAACAGAAGTCGGGGACTTGATTGCAGATCCAAGAATTGTGAAATGGGACGCACACAGCTTATTTCTGGTTATAGGCGCGTTCTTGTGGCACATGCCTGAGCCCAAGAGGGGAGATGAAGCACGAGGGAGCCAGCCACAGACGTGCCTGGATGGAATGAGAGTGATGGAAGGGAGAGCAATGGAGGGCAGGTTTGTGTTTGTGCTTGGTGATCCAAACACCTTCTCCGGGATGCTTGTCGATGGCGCAATACAAGGACGGACGAAATACAATTATATGTAATCGATAGTAAGCTGGGACGAGACAACGATGGTCGATCGAAGCAAACGTGGAGACAACAGCTGGTGAAATCACGAAGATTTGGCGATCGTCACTGCTTGTTGAAATGGATCGATCGATTGTCTGGTTCCAAAGAATTGAGTGCACAAAGATCTGTAATATTGCAACACCAAGGTGCCCGTTGATGGCATGAGGAACAAGATGCAAGGCCAAGAAGATGAAGGAGTGAGAAGAAAGAGGGGAACAGATCCAAGTCGGCAGTCAAATAGTATAGTGTAGTGCAGTGTAGTCAAGAAGCGTAGTGGTGGTGGTGATTTGGTTTTGGCACCGTTTGGCCTTGTTGTTTGAATTCGTTTGGGCTCTTGGTTGGGTGGTTTAGCAATTCAGTTGGTGGGATGGTGGATGGCGAAAGCTGATAAGGACCGTCTCGTTGGTGAGCCAGCGATGGCTGTGTACAGTGTCAGCGCTCCTCGCAGGAGCAGCAGATGCAAGCACGCGAAAGTACATGCCTAACAAGAGACAACCAAGGTCAGCCATGGACGAGCACACGATACGACACTACGATTGGTAGATGTTGAGAGGAACGTACAATGTGGTAAGGTGGTGATAGTGGCCGACCACAAGGTGGGTGGGTGGGTGGTCAGTGAGCAAGCATGGGCATGTGTGGGCATTGGCCAATGGGCCAATGGGCTAAGGCCGGCACCGAGCCTGGGGCGGGGAGAAGGCGCTGCGTCGCCATTATCATTGGTGGGGGGATTGCATGTAAGAGCGGGGGACTGCCTCCCACGGGCGCGCTACCTAGGTAAGTAAGGTATATATATAAGTACTCAGGCTCAGGATGACAGTGCATCTTGAATCCATCGGCACGGAACAGTCCAAACTGCAAGTTTTTTTAGATCTATCCGTGCCTTAGATAAATACAGTACCAGTTAAAGCTTCGGTCTGTGCGAGTTTGAGTGCTTCTGGGAATAAATAATAAATCCAGCACAGCTTGCGCAGAGATGAGGTGATATCTCATCAATGTAAGGCCAGTATGGGGCGTGGTAAGGTGACACTCTGGGCAGTACCACGGGCAAAAGTCAAGACAAAGCCGGTGCATTAGCGCCATGCGCCCGCGAACGGAGCTCCCATCCAGGTCTCCTCCACTACGTACCTTGCCTACCTAGGTAAGTAGGTACACATACCAAAACACCAACCACTCTTCCCTATCTTTGAGCTGGAGTCAATGATCTAGCAGCCGTCACATACCGAGAGAGATGCTTAAGGCCTCTACACCAGTTCTCTCCCTTATAGATAAGCCGATAGATAAGTTGATAGGCAGCTAGACTTACATCTGCTGGGCCTAACGTCTCCTCATCCAACAGTTCAGTCGATTAGGAGCCGCATCACAAGATCAACAAATCGTCCTAGCGATCAGCCTGGCTAGACAAGTGCCCTTCTCCAGACTCCACTCTAGTCTCTACCCCACGACTCTAGAGCTTCCCCTTATCTGGTTTAGTACCGCGCCCTCACGAACTACCGGCATGGGATGTACTATGTGTGCAGTTGCTCCTGTAGATTCACTATACATAAGTCGTCTGGGTTTGCACCACTTTGATAGCAAACATTGACAGTAGCAACGAGGTTACACAACGCCCCTTTACCCCTCGTTTGTTTGCTGATACAGTTAGCACGTTTGTTGCATCTCCATATCGCAATCTTTTCCAGATCTTTCCTATCTGATCTCCCTTCCCTGTCTTATCATAAGGTGGCATCTTTGCCGTTGATAGCTACTCAAGTCTCCAGATGGCTTCAAGCACGTTCGCCGTTGCGAGATCCCTATAGCCAGCGAGGTACAAGTCCCTCTATAACTCGTGTGGAAAACTCAAAGTGGATTTCCAATTCGAGCTACTTCTTATCAATTCCGAGGTGATATGCTACATCTTTCAAACATTAAGCGCCTATGTTTTTGATTTACTGTTGTAACAGTCACGTGCCCTCGGGCTCCAGGTATAACATAATGAAAAGGCGATCCCTCATACTTCCATCCCATAGCCATAACACAAACTAAACAGTTCCGCCATTGACGTTTTCTCAAGTCCCCTGTGTCTTCGCTTGGTTCATGTGGAGATGGCATTCTCAGGTCCGTTCACAGGCACCAAGCTCCTGAGTGACACCAACTTTTTTAGGGGATCACGTGATCTCGCGACAGCTTTCGCTTTTAGTTACAAAGTTCACGTCACGCCTCAAGCCTTCCGCCAACACTAAAGCCTTTCATCTCCTCATCCCGCAACAAGTCACCGGGGGCTTACTCCGGTGTTTCTCTGTGAAATCATGAAGTTCAACATCGAGTACGATTTCTCAACCCTTTTGATAATTCCTGTCACTCACAGTATCTAGTGATCTGCCTGTGCTATTTCCCTATCCCAGGATATATCCCGGTGAGCATCCATAGGCTAAAGTTATAGCAGACGAAGCTAACAAGCCACCTCTAGAGCAATATGCGTGAGTATCTAGTTCTATACTATGGTCTTTCATGAACCGAAATGGCTAACTGTGCTCTGCGTGAAGCTACATGTGCGATCTCAAAAGTACCTGGTTCTCCCATTATCCTGCTACCTATTTGCAACAGCTGACGCGATTACCAATCATCAGAAACACTGGATGCAGGGGGTCATTGTGTCCTGGAGATGCCTTCGGGCACAGGCAAGACGGTATCCTTGCTGTCCCTCATTGTTGCATATCAGCAGTACATGCCTGAAAAGCGCAAACTAATCTATTGCTCTCGTACGTTGCCTCCTCAGTGATTATGCTATCACTGACATGTGCTTCGTTCAGGTACCATGTCTGAGATCGAAAAGGCGCTAGTGGAGCTGAAATCACTGATGAAATATCGAGCTGAGCAACTTGGGCACGAGGAAGAATTCCGTGGTCTAGGCTTGACAAGTCGAAAGAACTTATGCCTTCATCCTTCTGTAAAGCGGGAGAAGAGCGGTGCCATTGTTGACGCTCGCTGTAGAAGCCTGACGGCCGGCTTTGTTAAGGAAAAGAAGGAACGTGGCGAGAATGTTGATGTCTGTGTCTATCACGATGTACGTCTAATAGGGGCCCGTGTTGTTTCGTCCTCCGAAGTACTAAAGCGTGATGCAGAACCTCGATCTTCTTGAGCCTCACAACCTTATTCCCAACGGCGTCTGGTCTTTTGACGATATTATTCGATATGGCGAGGAACACAAACAGTGCCCCTACTTTACTGCACGGCGGATGGTAAACACCGCGATAACCCCACAGACGTGTATTCGATGCTAACGACTGGCCCAGATGCAATACTGCAACGTCGTTATCTTCTCGTATCACTACCTTCTTGACCCCAAAATAGCTGAAAGGGTATCAAAGGACTTTTCCAAGGACTGCATTGTTGTTTTTGACGAAGCTCACAACATCGACAACGTTTGCATAGAGTCCCTCAGTACAGACATTACAGAAGATTCGTTGCGTAAGGCAACGAGAGGAGCACAGAACCTAGAGAACAAGATATCACAGATGCGCGATACAGACCAAGAGCAACTGCAGAACGAATACCAAAAGCTGGTGCAGGGATTGCGCGACGCTGACGAGGCACGTCAAGAAGATGCCTTCATGGCAAACCCTGGTAAGCTTTGGAGAATCAGGAACAAGACAGCGCTAATCATATCACAGCTCTTCCGGAAGACTTGCTCAAAGAAGCCGTGCCAGGAAACATCAGGAGGGCAGAGCATTTCATTGCTTTCTTGAAGAGGTTCATCGAGTACTTGAAGACAAGGATGAAAGTGCGTCAGGTCATCTCAGAGACGCCACCTTCGTTTCTGTCCCATCTCAAAGAGCACACTTTTATTGAAAAGAAGCCCCTGAGATTCTGCGCTGAGCGATTAACATCATTAGTTCGGACCCTCGAACTTACCAATATCGAGGACTACCAGCCACTGCAAGAGGTTGCAACATTTGCAACTCTGGTGGCTACTTATGAGAAAGGCTTTCTTCTCATCCTGGAACCATTTGAATCGGACACTGCTGAAGTCCCCAACCCAGTCCTTCACTTCACCTGCCTCGATGCTGCCATCGCCATCAAACCTGTTTTTGACAGATTCTACTCGGTTATCATCACATCCGGTACTATTTCTCCGCTCGAGATTTACCCCAAGATGCTGGATTTCTCGACCGTTATTCAGGAGTCCTATGCCATGACCTTGGCTCGAAGGTCGTTCATGCCTATGATTGTTACACGGGGAAGCGATCAGGCCTCTGTATCAACCAGTTTCCAAGTCCGAAATGAGCCTAGTGTGGTTCGAAATTATGGCAACCTATTAACAGAGTTCGCCAAGATTACACCTGATGGCATGGTCGTCTTCTTCCCTTCATATCTTTACATGGAGTCCATCATTAGCATGTGGCAGGGAATGGGGATCCTCGACGAGGTTTGGAAGTACAAACTAATCCTAGTGGAAACTCCTGATGCCCAAGAAACTTCGCTCGCCTTGGAAACGTATCGCACAGCTTGCTGTAACGGCAGAGGTGCAGTTCTGCTCTGTGTCGCGCGTGGGAAGGTGTCGGAGGGTATCGATTTTGACCATCAGTACGGCCGCACGGTGTTATGTATCGGTGTTCCTTTTCAATACACTGAATCACGTATCCTCAAGGCCCGGCTACAGTTCTTGAGAGAAACATACCGCATAAAGGAGAATGATTTCTTGTCCTTCGATGCAATGCGGCATGCAGCCCAGTGCCTGGGTCGAGTCTTGCGTGGAAAAGACGACTATGGAATCATGGTGCTGGCTGACCGTCGCTTTCAGAAGAAACGCACGCAGTTACCCAAGTGGATCAACCAAGGCCTCCAAGAGGCGGACGTCAACCTGAGCACTGACATGGCCGTCAGCAGCGCAAGACGATTCCTGCGGACCATGGCGCAGCCGTTCCGGGCTAAGGATCAGGAAGGCATCAGCACCTGGGGCTACAAAGACTTGATGGAACACAAGGAGAGAGTGGACTTGGAGAGAATCAAGGAGCTTGAGGAGGAGGCGCAGAGGCCACAGCCAGCTGCGCCGGCTAATAATCTTGAGTATGATGATGACGAGCTAGACCAGGATATGATGGAGATTGATGGTTTCTAGATTTATTGGGCACTCGGAATTTTAGGAGTCACCAGGATAGATAGATTGCGAGACCAAAAGCATGCCAAATTGTAACATAGTATTAGCTTAATCAAGGGATGCATAGGATTCCGTCTAAATAACATCGCTCCCATGCAATGGTGTATCAAGTCTCAATAGGGAACCTGCTCAAACTGTTAAATCTACGCAAGTCTAGAAACAGCTGTCAAACCGCCAAATGCTCTCCCTCCTTTCCCACGCGTCGTGCTAGCCCAAATGGATATCATTATTTCAACGCCCAAAACGTACGCCATCTAGTCTACCAAAAGTCTTTTAGCGGCCTTGGCAGCTCGAAGAGCAGGGAGAGTGTGAGCCCGTCCCGGCTTTCTCCCAATCTCAATGCAAAGCATTCTAATAAAGTCGTGGTTAGTCCAGTAACTTGAGTGTGCGCTGAGCATGTTCAGGTACTGGATCTCTAAAGGTCCTCCGCCTGAACGGAGGTACCAGTCAATTTGTCCATTGTCGTTCAAAAGGAATGCCTTCCTCTCAGCAATTTCCTCGCGGGTAAAGTCATGCACCTCGAGCTCTAATTGAGATGGAAGCCGCGTGGTTGACGGACGATCGGGCTCTGGGGCGAGCGGATTTGGCGCTGGTGCCATGCCTGGCAAAACTCCGCGCATGGCCGCGCCGACAGACTTCCATAGGGAGCCAGAAACGGTGGGGACATAGGCCTTCTTGAGACTTGCTGCGTAAGTAGGGTCCACTGCTCCGTTTAGAAGATACGCAATGGGGTCTTCCTTTGCAAGAATGTTGTATATGTTGTCGACGGCCAGGCAGCCAAAAGTACCGGCCTCTGCTACCACATCTTGAGATACTGTGTCAGTCGAATCAGCCCCTGGCTTCATGCGACCATGACGAGGCATGAGTGTGCCGTGCTCAAGAAGAAGGAAAAATCCCGCTGGACTGCCTGCAAGAAAGAGATTCTTTGTATCGAATTCGAAGAATCGAGTTTCAGGCTCCTGCCGTGTCAAGTCTAGTTTGGGTGGAGTGGTTGGCTGATTCGACAAGACCTCAAGAGCCATTGCACTTCCAAGCGAGTGTCCGATCATATGAACACGTCCATGCTCGGCAAATCCTGAGTTGTTGCGGCACCAGAGCCGATAGACACGGTTTGCTTCTGATACAAGCGCTTTGATCATCTTGCCCTTGTGATGCGACATGTAGAAGGGGATGTCGAACATGATGTCCGATATCATACTGCGAACTGCAGGGATCGTATCAGGTTCAATGTCTTTGAGCCCGAACCCTTCTGGGGTATACTCCTCTTTATCTTCTTCTCTCATCGGTCCTCCATCTTCAAACGAAAGGCCCATTCTCCAGTTCAAGGGTAGGATCATAAGCCCATTCTGGTCCTCGCGAAGGACCTGTTTAACAAGAGGACTCTGAAGTTCAATGTTGACAGCCCGGCGGAAGCCGTTAATGGCATGAGTAAAATGGAAGCTCTCAACTCTCTCTGCGAATTTCTGGCCAATACCGTGGGCGACAAGAACCAGATCAGTAACCTGGCACCTTTCTTTATCGGCTTTGCAAGCGGCGCATACATCTTGTCCACTGCTCTCATGTGACTGGTCAGCTGCAGATACACCTGCTTTGTTCGGTGTCTGTTTCCTATGATGAAGGCGTTCCCAGGTTGCTCGGTCAAACCCTCGAGCAACGGGGACTCCAACGGTAACGCCCTTCATGATTTTCAGCACGGGTCGCCGGCCATAGTACGCCGAAGGTTTCAAGCTTGGCTTTAATAGGAACGCTTCAGTGGCGTTTTTATACAAAACGTGATAGTTTGAATAGGGCCGCATCGGAGGCTGTAATTCTTCTGAGGTTGTCTTGACCACAGGTGTTGTGTCAATAGTGCCTTCGGCAGCTGCTTCACCACGAAAACAACGAGCGGCGCAGAATGGGTCTGTGGGTATGACTGGCTCCGGGAAATCGTCTCCAGACCCCATCTCGGACTCTTTAGGCCAGAGCTTATGCGAGACTTTTTCTTCTCCTAGTGGTCCAACATCTATGGCACATCTGAGTTCATCGCTCCAAGTCTCTGTCCATGGTCGCAGGTCATGATATCCAGCTTCCAACTGATTCGCCACAGCGGGCGGGATCGGAAGCATCGTGTCTCTATCTCATGTCAGTGATCAATCCTATAATCTAGATTGGAAAAGGTACCTATAAAACCACGTCGCTCGAGACACAACTGCGACATCGTTGATAGGAGACCAGTATATCGGCTTCATTTGAAGCATCGGTAAGGAAACCATATGTAGTCTCGATATCCCAACCGCGACCTCGGCAACACTGGGTTGGTTGTTTTCGACCGCTGCCTTGTCTTTCTGGGCCACGGGTGGCAGCGCAGCATCTTCTCGGTCAGTTGTGCATTGGGGTTGGTCTGGAACCCGTCCAGTATCTCGTTTTGGGCCACCAATGCCAGGAAATGGGAGAGAACCAGGCTCTGACTGTGTTTCTGGGCTTCCCACGCGCACAAATGGTCTACCAGATATTCCGTCATCCTGAACTGGTGGCCGTGTAGGTCCTGGACCTCCGACCGGTGTTCGGGATCGAGGCAGCGATATCGAGAGACTGTTGGTCCTAGTTCTTGGTTCACTAATAGTCGACCGACGTTTTGAGCTTTGGGCCTCGGTTGTTGTCCTGGGGATGCGGGTGATTGGGTGGCTTGCGTTGATTGTTGAAGCAGTTCCTGGACGGCTCGATGGCGAGCTATCAGACAATGGCTGTGCCTCGACTTCGTTATCTGCCTGTTGTTTCAGCCTTCCCAGTGCAAGAACAACCTGTTGCGTGACTTCATCGATGCTCAGGGCTGGGTTTCGCTTCCTAACCAGTGCACAGAAAGCTTTCTCGAGTTCTTCTGAGACGTCAAATACCAACTGGGAGCAGCAAGCGGGCACGGGAGCGGTAGGGAGAATGCTCCCAGTTGGTGCTGCTAGATCCTGTGGTTGATAGCCTCTACGATGCTTTTCCCAGTGCTTTGTGGTAATCGCTTGAATGAGCAAGGCCAGTCTGTTCGTATCAAATTGTGGAGTGCGGTTCTTGCTTCCTAACGCATCTTGATGAGCGCGGTGGGCAGTTTCAGACATGAGACTCAACCAAGCCTTCTCGAGCGCATTGTTGTCACCCCGTGCGAATGGACGTACTTGCCCCTTGTTTGTCTTGGAATCGGCGCCGATAGTCGAGGAGGTCGAAAGGGGATCGTCGATAGGGATGATAGACGAGTAGAAGAACTGTGCCTCGGCCGCAGGGATATCGTCCTCACGGTGGGCGCGAGTAACAGGAGCCAGGCGGCACTTGGCGCCGTACGTATGGTAGTCGTCTGCCATATCGATTGTTTCTCTGCGTGAGCTCGCTGCTGTTGTATCTCGATGACAGACACGATCAAGTCGAGCCTCTTGAGGCAGCTGTACCTAGTGAAGGAGTCGGCCGTGCCATACCATAGAAGCATGGATCGATGGTTGTTGATTCACAAGGCTACGGAGCAAAGAGGAAGCCCTCTGGCCTGAAGCTTCACCGATGTTGACTGCGATCCAAGGACGCGATGACGTGGGGACAGCAGCCCAGCACGTCTGCCTTTAAATTGCGGGTCGGCAATTAAGTACCTTGTCGCAGAATCCATGTATACTCCGGCCTTGTACCGCAGCCATGTACTTTCACATGGTCTAGAGGAACCTCAGGATACTGAGCCGTTCTAGAATATCCAGCCATTTCAACTCCAAACTAGGTACATCACATGCATTAGGTTACGCCTCTGGCCTCTGCCGCGTAGCCAGCATATCGCCTATTCACCTCCCAGAGATACTCTGTAGTTAGGTATCCAGGGGCACCTCGAATCCAGTATTCTCATCCAATCAACTCGAAGGAAAACCGCATGTGTTTAAAGAACTACATGTCTGTATATCTGACAGTATAGCAGCCTACCAACTAAATCAGCCATGGTAGCAAAAACCGAAATCACCACCCGACAGTGTCAGATTGGTTGTTTAGCCATACAACAAGGCCGAAAAATTCTCTGCTACATCTTAAGTAGCAGTGCTGGTGTAGATTTCTGTTCGATAGTAATGCACAGTTGCCATTTATCTCAACCCGATATATAATTTCTAAGTTGTAGTGAAACTCTAAACAAATTGCTCCCTGGATAAGCTAGGCGTCGCAACGAGAGATTCTGTATACGAACTTGTAGGCCGTAAAAGAGCACAAGGACTATCCCTTGCGTCTATATGCCGTGCAAGGTGCAATAAATCGACGTGACACCCTTGTCAGGCATCTAAAGTGTTATCGAAATACAGTATCATCCGTTCGCACGTGGAAAAGCGCTCAAAGAGTCTAACGTGAGGTTTTGTTTCCCAGCTCTTTTACAGCCTGGCGCAAGATAGGGCATGGCCTGCTCTCTTGGTGCATTTTCAATACGTTCATCGCTGAACGCATTTCTCGTATTTGGTGAAGAAATACTGTACTGGTTCTAAGTCTTTCAGTTAGCAAACCTCAAGGTTATCAGAGCAATGACATAGATACCTACCTGGAGTGCCCTCAGGCCATGGTTTCTACGTTATGTAGTATCAGAGACATTCGAAGCCTTTGGAAAAAGCAACGACTGTCACAAGATATGTGCCCAATCAGTTCACAATGCAAATGGTCAGTCATGCGTATGAAACGCAAACACAAAGTGCAACGTATCACCATCCAAGGTGGGCTTCTAACAATAGCAAAGTCTATCCGGGGCGGCGGGGATCGAAACCTGGTGGCCTTGCTGGGTTGACAATACCCAAGCCTGTAAAACTTGGGCCTTGTAAGTTGAGAGTGCCAATATCAAACCGCTTCGAGCAGCCGTCTTCCATGTGCCTAGATTGTTCGTTCGTGTTAGGCACTGTAGCCATAAGAGTGTGTGTTACCCGCTTACCGTCTTAAAGTGTCTTTTCGGGCAAATAGACGTCCACAATAGTCACATTTGTGGTTGCGCTCCTTCATGTGAACACTCTGATGATGTCGTTGGAGGTCGGTTTTCCGCACAAACCTCTTGGTGCATCCATCAACAGTGCAAGGGAAAGGGTATTCGCGTTTCTCGTCGTGTGTCTCCAGGTGTGACTTGTAGTTGTAGCTTCGACTGAAGAACTTTCCACATCCTTTCACCTCACATTGAAAGTTCGCCTCCTCCTTCGATGTGTGTTTCCTGGTGGGTCTCTTAACCTTGCTTGCTTTCAACGATCTTCTTTCCTGTCCAAGATCAGGGATTTGAGGTTGCGGGGTAGGGTAGAATTGAGACACTTCGTATTCCTGCTTGGGCCATGTTGTTGAAGCACTTGCACCTAGACTGGGAGGCAAATTCGAAGTGAAAGGGGTTCCATCGGTATGATAGGCAGCAGCAGCTGAGCCAGGAGTTGAGTAGGGTTGTGGTTCATATCCTTGGCCATAACCGCCGGCAGAACCTTCCAGCCTGTATCTAGAGTTGGATGGATCCTGCAAGTATCCATATGGAGGTCTCGCTCCTATTGTTGGTGCTCGCGCAGACTGGCTGGTGGGCGGTATCGAGTGTTCATGGGCTGATGGGTTCCGGTTTGCTGGTATATATGCTTCATGTGTTTGATATGGGGCCGGCAAGCAAGTATCGTATGGCGTAAATGAATTGAAGTCGGGATGCAAAGCATCAGGTTCTACCGAACTTGAAGACGCTGTGCTTGTTCCCGCTACCAAGCCGTCCGGGGTTACCCAGGCAGTGCTGCCGTGGTCCATGGGAGGCGGCGATAGAAGCTCAGTTTGGGGTACTGAGAACCAGCGAATGTTATGAGAATATGAATCTGGTTCCAAAGTTGACTGTGAAACGCCCCTTGAAACAGCTTGCTGGAATGGGGAGCCGTAACAAGATGCCAGGCGACTCGGAGGGCAAGTGTCAGAACTAGACGAGCTCGTTTCCAAGAACTGCGAATACTGCGACACTGGAGAGTTCGAGGTCGGGGGAGGTGTAAGGTACATATTTGAAGCTTGTTGAAGGATACGAGGGTCGGGTTAGAGGCCGTGGGAGGCTAGGGTCTCATGAGCAATGCACTTCCGGGAACCTAGGCAATGAACCACAGGCCACCGACACCGTTGGATGGGGTACTGTAATGAGCAAAGATTCATCGACCAAGATGGGAAGCCCCATGACGGGGTAAGAGCTGGATAAATACAGCGAGCGCACAACCAACACGAGACAGAGTCAAGAACAACAGAGGTAGAAGGTGGCAACAAAGGCGAACATGAACCAGACCTACCACTGGGCTACGTACAGGGAATATCGATTACTTAGATCCCCTTTGACGAAGCTACCGCCGATGAATTAGACCTAGTCGAGGATTGTCGAAGGATCAGACTCCGCCTGCATGGGGGCAGGGAAACAGGCCTCGGGATGTAGGAAAACGTGAGACCCATGATTGGCAGACAGAAATACTTGTACAGCTCTAACGTCCCAAAGACCGGTGCTTTGCCCAAATATAATTCGCACCCTAATCCAAGTCCTGTGTTCTTCTGCACCCCCAGGACAGGCAGGACGAAGGTGGAGAGACGGGTAGGTTGGCATTCACGGCTAGAGAGCCACTGGGAAGGTGTCGAGAAGCGGGTGACGGGGCCGGGAGGAGAGCGAAATGAGGTTTAGGCCAGGATGTAGTTCGCCAACCACACGGCCGGGCCAACTTAGCCCTGGACCTGGACAGATCTCGCGGGATGGGTCAAGGTAGATAACAGCATTGCTAGGGCCGCTTGCTGTCACTTGTCTAAGGCTAACTACCTGCCCACGATGCGCCCCCGACGCAAAGTCAACCGTTGAGCGCCTATGCTGGAGCCTATAATTAACCTAGCTTGAGCTAAGGTATAAAGGGCCGCGTTCCGCAAAATCCAGGCAGGGTTCCCTGGGATGAGCAGTGCTGTTGGACTAGACCCAATGGTAGGATCTGTTTGGTGCAACAATATTAACAAAGCAATTGTAGAAAGGTACAGGACAGCCTAGACTTGGAACGGGTCCAGACGCGAACCATGTTCGTCGGCGGGTTTTGTTTTTGTTTTTTTATAACTTCAGAGTGATGCCATCGTCTCATTGCGCTGTTCCGTAGTTACTCTCCATCTCGAAAAACCAGCACATGCGAGAAAGTTTTGAGTACATTGCCTAGGCACACGGCGAAAATGAATGTGAGCATGCGCACCGCCCCCAATCCCCAATTTGGCAAGCTGGTCCATGTAGTCAAGCACATGTGTTATGGAACCGCTACCGTAAATGCTGTTGCGCGAGAATCAACGAAAGATCATGCTAATACGTAGCTGTCATCGGCATCTTATGAGTACCTGTATTGGTAGACATGCCGTCACAAAAAGGAAGTAACTGTCCCAAGGTCATAGATACCTTGCCGAGATTACTTGCCAGTTCCTGTTACCAGTATTTCGGGGATATAGTCATATCGTTAACGGTAACCCGTCAACCAAAACATTTAGTCCTGGTCTGACTGCGTCCGCGAGGTAAGAGGGATTTGATTCAATGGATATTCCTTGCAAGCGATGGATCATGAACAAATATGCAGGCTCTGCAGTAGTTCTCCAGGAGCAGGACCAACGGATCAGGTGGTGCGACTCGTGCGAGTCCGGCTCAGTGCAAGCCAGGGGAATGGTAAGGCCAAGGAGAGAGCCGGGCTAGATCCGAAGAGCCGATACGGCAATGTACGAGACAGCGTTGGGTCCAGAGGATAATAGGAAAGGAACCCCTGTTCGTGCCGGTCATGAGCTTGTCGTTGGGTCAGGGCCGTGACTCCGGTCTGGAGACGTGATGTGGGCAATCGCAAGAAATCCAGTCATCTCCAATTAATCCCTACGATGTTGTACGGAATAATTAAGCGGGTGCGGTGAAGTGGGTCAAGAAGTTGGGGAGTGGAACGATGTAACTGGAGGGCTGTATCAGGTCTTTTTATAAACTGTATGAATGAGGCATATTTGTGTGCTGATGTACAGTGCATGTCACCTTACCAAAGATGGAAGTAGACATCGGCATGTTCCTGGCTCAACGGCCGGTGGCGCCCCGCAAAACGCCCAGCTCAAGCGTCTTCCGCGTTTCCAGTTAGTTAGTCGTTCTTGCAATAATTAATTACACTTCTTGGTACCCAACCGACCCTTTGTAATTTGTACAAACTACTGTGCATCTGGTGTTCACACCAAACTGTAACCTGATTTGCAAACCCGTCTCTGCGAATAGTAAAGCAGAGCCCTACTGCGGCGGGCCGGTCCTTCTAATACTCCGTTCTGACATTGTGCCCGCTATGTAGGCAGCATGAGATAGACTAGCCAATCCCCGGAGTTGTTTGACAAATATACCAAGATCTCGTTCTATACAGGATTATGCACCTAGGGGAGAGGAAAAGCGCATCCGAACACACAAGACTGCGCTAAATGATGACGCTGCGTGCGCCAATGACCGTAAATCGACAGGTTTTTTTATTTTATTTTTCGCAGCATGCACTGCACATGTTCGCCATGGACCAAGCCAAGGAACGGTACCGACACATGCTCGCTCCCGGCGCTCTGGTCCAACCGTCTTTAACCTCTCCTAACCTAGCGACCAAAAGTCGCGACAAGTTTGCCCGAGTTGGCGAGGCCAAGTAACGTCCGAGCGTTCTAGGGTTCCTGGATGACAGGCTTGACAGCTTCTTAGGCGCACCAGTTTTTGCCGCCAAGACGCCATAGGCCCATCGAGAAGTTTGAGAGACGAGAGAATGAGCGAATTGTTTTGTTCCTCTGACAAGCCAGATACTTCCCGCGTTATCTCATTATACATCCCTGTTCATTGGCTAAGAACTGACCTGTCATCCTTCCGGTTGAGCTGAATAACCTTGAACGAATTACGGCTTTAAACAGGATAACACGTTTTTAGGCTGTCCAGAGCAGGCAGTGCTAAAGCACCCAGGCTTTGATCCATCGCCCAGTATATCTTGGGCAGCACCCACACCAATGGAAAGAAGTGTATGAATATCCCCCTCATCTTTGACAATTTATTACCACAAGACTCCGTTCGCGGATCTATATTTCGTCCTGCTACTCCGTTGCATAGTCTTCATATTTCTCGGTCCCCTCGTGTTTTGGGACGAGTGAGAGCAACCACTTAGGTACCCAAGGTGACCAGGGTATGACGGGCACGCCTGTAGCCACCTGGAACCTTGCGCAGGAAAACATCTCAGTCACTTCCTTGGTAAAACTCTGCATCAAGAAAAATGTATCATGTTGCAAATTCGGTGATGTTGTCACGGTAAATTTCTGAAAACTACCTCAGCACTTATATTCTGCACCTGACCTTTCCATACCGAAGTCAACACAGCTTAGGTAACTAATCATTTGATGTTGTGATTTGGGCCTTATGAAAAAGTACAGCCGCTCTTGGCTCTGAAGAACGGGTAGTCATGGTTCGTGGAATTACTACATCGTATTTGCCAAGATCATGGTTTAACAGCCCGAAACTGCAATCACCGATCAGCCGGCATACGAGCTCAACTCATACGCAGCTCTTCCCGTGCTTCTTACATAGAAGCCAAGGTCGAGACTGTGGTAGATAAACCAGGGTGGTGGAGGGGGATGTGCACAATTTTTTACTGATCCCTCAATTCGCCCGTTCCTATCACCTGCAGAAAGTTCTGCATTAGGAATGCCATGGGCCGTGGTGAGAGTCGCAGCTACTGCAGCTCTAATGGGACCGCAACGGCCGTCAACTCTTGATCCTGGAGACTTGCCAGGATTGCATTGCCCACCATGTTGGTTGCCAGACAGCTCTTGGCAGCCTTGCACAGGACTGGCAACAAGCGGGCAGCTATCGACAGCGTGTGCCTAAACTCGGTCGGCTGATGTAGATAGGTAAGTGACTAACTATAGGAGGCATTTCTGTCTTGTCAACTGTGGTGTTTCTAACTAGAATTCCATTCACTTAACAAGCTCGACTTGATCTTAACCAGAGATACAACAATCTACGCTGAGACACCATGGCTTCGCTATACTTATTATACAATGCTGTGCAACCTAATTAAAGTTTGTCTTATAGAATGCCAATAACGCCATATCCGTGGAAGTGTCCAGGTCTTTGATCGATCCCCAGCCTGTGCCTTTACTTTCGGTCAGGGGTCCACGGAGATCCTTTCCACTTGGAGCCTTCACGGTCATGCATACCATGAGGATCTTGAGGATCTTGAAGATCTCATGGCTAGTTAGCTTCAGCAAGGGGTGCCAAATTGTACGATAATAGTTTAGATATGCGAGCTCCTTGTTTTGCGCGTATAACAGTCTCTTCTTTTATTTCATCCATCCCTGGACCACACTCAGCTGGGGATCGGAAGGTCACACAAATATATAAACCACCAGCTAACGAAAAGGGAAAGCAATCCGCCTTGTGTCTGCCATTTTCGTCTGCTACTGCATGATGTAGGAAAACGTAAGACCTATGATCGCTAGACTGAAATAATCATCATACAGTTTTAACGTTACATCATCTAGCGGTTTACCCAGATATTTCTCGCATCCTTGTTCATGTCTTGTGTTTTTCTACAAACATATGAACAGCTGGTGATGTTTTTGGCGAGGTTCGACATACAAAAAAGAGTTTACAGTAAAAACCGGTGGACACCTCGGTTTAATATTCTTATGATAATCCTCTTGGAGCGCCTCGGGTAACCTTACAGGCTTCTTGTAACAATCAAGAATTTGATGGCGCAAACAGATGGATCACAAAGCCATTTTGTTCTTGACGTGCTTGAATTTAGCATTGCAAAAGATGTCAGCAACTGCAAGCAATATGGGTATGGAACGAATGTTGCCATCGGAAGTGACTCTTCATTTGCCAACATATCATTCTAGCTCTTTCGGGTGGACCAGGTACGGTTTCAAAGCCATGTATCCATCCATACATGTACGAAGCATGATACGACTACTTTAAATTTGCCTCAACTATTTGTTGGTTCAACCCTTGAACTAGATGATCACCTCTTCCCGGTGCGAGTCATCCCCAGGAAAGCAAACCCGAGGGCTCGTAGTCGAACTGAAAAGCACCATTGTATATCAACGACACTTTGGGGGGTCGGATGTTCACTCGGAGCTCGTTAAGCGCAAGTCTCAGGGATTTGTTCGGTCCCCCCGAGCTTTCATCCATGGAGATTCTCTTTTTAAGCGAACCCTTTAGCGAGTTGCCAGAAGTTGTCCATCTTGGTACGAGCAAGTGCATCCCTCGCTTCCGAGTCTGTTTCGCAGACCTTGCTTCCCCACTTCCTGAATGCTCGCGCCTTTTCCTCGCCCTCAAAGACGAGCTTGCACTCGTTCATTGACATGTCCTTAAGCTCGCCGTTGTCCTTTTCCGCAAGAAGCCAGTCGCGCGTGGTGCCCTGCTTCCCATCTCGATCTCTTGATGGCGAATTCTCGGTCCAGTCGATTCGGTTAAGCATAAGTTTCTTGTACTTCTTGATACTCCATTCACCACCCTCCACGATCACCAGGTTGAATTTAGGGTGCATGATGCATATTCCCGTAAGCGCGAATTGCTCAGCATTGACACCGATCTTATATCGATGTTGTCCGTTTGCCAAGCTTCCAATTTTGAAAACCAACATATGAATTCCTTTTTCGGCATCTTTTTGCTGGTTTGTGGCCAGCTTGTCGTGTTTTTGCTCTTTGGTGAGTTTCCTTTCTTCATTTGCTTCGACGTGTTGCTGGTGGCGCTCGGCAATTTCGCGATTCACCCGAGCTTCGACGGCAGTAGGATCTTTAACAGCAACTACATATCGGTTAGCTTGTGATCAAATATAGAATGTGACAAATGGTTGACATACCGTCACCGAGAACCCGCATCAGGTTACCCTTTTTGACTTTGGGGGGAGGTGCTGGCACCAAACCCAGACGAATCTTTGCTTGCATCTCCTTTAACTCAGCCATTCTGCGCTGCCGTCGCAATTTGGCCTGTTCTCTGGATGTCAAAAACATCGGCTTGGCGGCTGGAACATGTCTGTCTTGGGGTGGCTCAAGGGCAACTGGGTGCTGGATGTATTCGGTGATAATGCTATCGGGTGTGGTGAATTTGAGTTTCGAGGGATCGTCGAGCATATCGTAACTCCCTCCATCGACAAGTCCTTCATCCCACCATTCAATTTCTGGCGGTGCGTCCACAACGAAATTCCGTTCCACATCAAGATCGTCATCAATACCAGCCTTTCGGGTTTGTTCCGCGATTCGTTTCTTCATCGCCTCAAGGGCGGCCTGTCGACGTAGAGCATTGGCTTGTGCGATATATTTGCCTTTTTGGTTGAACACTAGCGACCTCGACTGTCGTGCCTTTCCTCCGCTTGGTTGTCCTGAGAGGTTGGGGTCGAAGTAGGGGTTTTCCCCATTTACTTTACCAACAGGGCTTGGCTTCAATGTATGTTGCGACCGAGAGCTGTCTGGTCGCGCACCAGAAGGAATGGGCGTCGTTTCCTTCGACTTGCTCGGAGGTTTGTACGATCCAAGGTCTTCTAAAGCAGGGTGAAGACCGACATTTAAACCACCCTTCGCTTTGCTGCTTCCGATTGCTGCAGCGACACGAGCCTTCAGCGCAGCCATCCTGTCCGAGGCGGACTCAGTCTTTTGCACCCGCGAAGAGGAATCGTGACGGGGCCCGAGGCCAGGAGACTGGCTATTGCGGTCCATAGCTGTGTTGGGTCACGCTCTAAATGTATAGTGCTGTTGGTGATGACTCTGATTGCTATGGCAGCACCGCAGATCTCAGCCGTACACAGACGTAAGATAAAAGAAGTTGTTCGGTTCGTGAACCAGATCGATCGCTTGAGAAGTTTATGAACCACGTTCTTGATGGCTGGACGATCGTGTGACGTGCAATGATGGCGACGCGGGTGGAATGGGGCTCTAAGATGATGGAAATAATGAACCAACGCACGGTTAGAGTCGCGCAACACTCTTTGCGCATTGGGAGTCGGTCTAAAATTCTGCCGCCCCGCACCGCCAAAAAATTGTTCTCTCGCAAAGGTCCCGCCAGCCTCACAGTTTACCTTCATTTCGTATGCTACACTGGGGAATGGATTTTGTCAATTAACGCAACGACGTCGC
This sequence comes from Fusarium sp. NRRL 66182, assembly GCA_013266265.1. Lineage (NCBI taxonomy): Eukaryota > Fungi > Ascomycota > Sordariomycetes > Hypocreales > Nectriaceae > Fusarium > Fusarium sp. NRRL 66182. The sequence continues at coordinate 21,075 of JABFAK010000022.1, read as the reverse complement.
TCAATCGCTTAATCAATCGCTCGAGAGAGCGACAGTAAATTCATCATGAATATTGCTCAGCCTATCTCTTCCGGGGTGGAGAGCGTCGAGTTTACCTTCTTATCGCCAAAAGAGATTCGAGTCATCTCCGTGAAGCGAATTGAGAACGACAGTACTTTTGACAATCTCCTCAATCCGGTACCAGGTGGTCTCTATGACCCTGCTCTTGGTTCTTGGGGTGATGCGCCGTAAGTCCCGACCTGTCCTTGCGAAGAATTATCGAGAACGGGCTCTTACCACTTGCAGATGCACCACATGTAACTTGAACCAGGCTACCTGCCCCGGCCATGCCGGTCACATCCAGCTTCCCGTCCCAGTCTACCATCCCGTGTTTATGGACCAGGCATATCGACTTCTAAAGGCCGCTTGCGTTTACTGCAAAGGTTTCCGACTTCCTCAAAAGGAACTACACAAATACGTGTGCAAGCTAAAGCTCCTTCAGCATGGTCTGATCCAAGAAACTCACATGGTGGGCGTCATTGGCGAAAATGACTTAGCTATCGAGCTGGGAGATTTTTCTGAGTTGGAAAGTGAGGCGGAGGAGGAGGGCGGCACCAACTCAATCGATAGCGTGACTCGCGCAAGAGACAAGTATGTCGACAAGTGTCTCAGCGGAATTAAAGTTAAGCGAGGCGACACGAAGAGAGGAAAGCACGAGGGCTCGAGCGAGATGCGACGTGAGATCATCAAAGAATTTCTTGCTGAAATCACCAAGAGAAGAGTTTGCGCCAGCTGTGGGGGTATTTCGCCCTCCTACCGCAAGGATCGGTTCGTCAAGGTTTTTGAAAGGTCTTTGTCTGACAAAGAAAAGGCAAAGATGGCTCAAAAGAACTTCAAGCAAGCCGATGCTATGGCTAGAGTCCACCAGGTCACAACAAAACAAAAGCCTGATGGTTACTCATCTGACGAGGGTGTTGCAGATGTTAGCTCCCCAACTGGTGAGACGTCGCGGGTTGACGCAAACGACGATGACGAAGATATTGAGATGCCAGATGCCGCCGACACTGTTTCCGCCTCCGCCTCACAGAGATATATCAGCGCGATGGAGGTTCGAGCCCGTCTGAACGAGCTTTTCACCAAGGAGCAAGAATTGGTATCCCTCCTATACAACGCGAAGCCTCCGACCCGAAGTTCTGTTAAGATTACCCCCGACATGTTCTTTATGACAACCATCTTAGTTCCTCCTAACCGCTACCGCCCGGAAGCCCGAACGGGCGATTCTCAAATTTCGGAGGCTCAACAAAACTCCTTATACAAAAATATCCTCAGGGGTTGCGGAACGATCGCTCGACTACACACGCAGTTACGGGAGGAACAAGCAGATGTGAATCAGCTGCATCAAGCTTGGACCGAACTACAAGAGGCGATCAATGCACTCATCGACAAAAACAAGAACCCTGTTCAAGGAGCTGCAGCGAAACGCAATGAGGACGGTATTAAGCAGAAGCTCGAGAAGAAAGAGGGTCTCTTCCGAAAGAACATGATGGGCAAGCGTGTCAATTACGCTGCCCGAAGTGTAATCTCTCCCGACCCAAATATTGAGACCAACGAAATCGGTGTGCCACCCGTTTTTGCGAAGAAGCTGACATATCCCGAGCCTGTGACAAGTCACAACTTCAGGGACATGCAACAAGCAGTCATAAATGGTGTCGATAAATGGCCTGGCGCTTTCGCGATCGAAAATGAAAACGGGCAGATCGTTAATCTGCGTAACAAATCGGTCGATGATCGCATATCTCTGGCTAACCAACTGCTCGCTCCCACAAGTAGCAATGCTGCTCGAACCAGGAACAAGAAGGTCTATCGTCATCTGACTAACGGCGATGTTGTCCTGATGAACCGCCAACCAACTCTGCACAAACCGTCGATCATGGGACATCGGGTTCGAGTTCTTCCCGGCGAAAAGACGATTCGCATGCACTACGCCAATTGTAACACTTACAACGCCGATTTCGATGGTGATGAAATGAACATGCATTTCCCGCAAAACGAAGTCGCCCGAGCGGAAGCCCTCCAGATTGCTGACACTGACCACCAATACCTCTCTGCCACTGCTGGAAAGCCTCTACGAGGTCTGATTCAGGATCATATTTCCGTGTCTGTGGCTCTCTGTAGCCGCGATACTTTCTTCACCAAGGGCGACTACCAACAGTTGGTCTACAATGCACTGCGACCTGAGAGTGGTCACATCGTCGGGGAAAGGATTGAGCTTGTTGCGCCGGCAGTTATTAGACCTGTTGCTAGGTGGACCGGTAAACAGGTCATCACCACTATTTTAAAGAACATGCAACCTCCCAACTGCGGTGGTCTTTCCATGAAGTCAGAGACACAGATTAAGGCTAGTCAGTGGGCCAAGAATTCTGAAGAAGGTACAATAATGTTTCAGGATGGCGAGTTCATCACCGGAATTCTGGATAAGTCACAGATTGGTCCCAGCTCTGGCGGTGTCGTTCATGCTGTTCATGAGATCTACGGTCCGGCTATTGCGGGCAAGTTGCTGAGTAGTCTCGGCAGACTCCTGACAAGATACCTCAATATGCGGGCCTTCTCTTGTGGTATGGATGATTTAAGACTCACGCCTGAAGGAGAGCGAGCTCGACGTGAAGCGCTTATTCCGGCTGGCTCGGTGGGTCTTGAGGTTGCGTCTTCGTACGTTTCACTTGAGCAAAACCCTGGTCCTAGAGACCCCTTGCTCTTGGAGCGTCTTGAGGAGGTGCTTCGCGACGACAACAAACAGGAGGGCCTAGACCTTTTGATGAAGGAAGGTCTTAGTGGTATCACGGACAAGATCCAAACGGCCACCATGCCTATTGGTCTAGAGAAGTCTTTCCCCAAGAACCAGATGCAAGCCATGACAACATCTGGTGCGAAGGGATCAAGAGTCAACGCTTCTCTAATTTCCTGTAATCTTGGTCAACAGGTTTTGGAAGGTCGACGTGTGCCTATTATGGTCAGTGGCAAGTCGTTACCTTGCTTTAACCCATTCGAAACCCATGCTCGAGCTGGTGGTTACATTGTACAACGCTTCCTTACGGGTATTCGCCCCCAGGAGTATTATTTCCATCACATGGCCGGTCGAGAGGGATTGATTGATACTGCAGTCAAAACATCTCGTTCCGGTTATTTGCAGAGATGTGTCATCAAAGGTATGGAGGGTCTGACTGTTGCGTACGATACCACCGTGCGAGATGCTGATGGCTCCATGATCCAATTCTTATATGGCGAAGATGGGCTTGATGTGTCCAAGCAGAAATATTTGACGGATTTCAGCTTTATTCTGGAGAATGTTACCTCAGAGGCCGCTCAACTCCGATACGACCCCAGCGTTGGAGAACGTCTCGGCATGCATCGCGATTCCATCACCAAGTACATGAAGAAGGCCCTCAAGCACAACAACATCAACGACCCCAAGGCTCAGGACCCGCTCTCGGGTCTGTTCAACCCGGCCACAACCGCCTTTGCTACATCCGAGAACTTCTACAAGGCAATGACCTTGTACCTCAAAGAGAACAAGGACGGTCTTGTCCGAGATAAAGCGGATAAGAAGAAGCTTTCGCTCTCGCGCGTGAGTCTCAACCGGAAGAATGCGGAGATGCTGTTTGCAATGAAGTATCTGCGCTCCCTTGTCGAGCCTGGAGAAGCTGTTGGCATTGTAGCAGGTCAATCGGTGGGTGAACCCTCGACACAGATGACACTGAACACATTCCATTTGGCTGGCCACTCGGCCAAGAACGTCACGCTGGGTATTCCACGACTGCGAGAAATCCTTATGACTGCGAGTGACAAAATCTCCACGCCAGCTATGTCCATTTACCCAATTGAGGAGATGTCTGCAGAAGATGCAGAAGTTTTTGCCAAGTCCATCTCAGTGTTGCCTCTCGGCTACATTCTTGACAGCGTCAAGGCCGAGGAGAAGGTCGGTCGTGGCAAGCTCTACGGTTCGGCCAAGATTTACCATATCAATCTCAAATTCTTTGACGCGAAGGAGTATACCAAGACGTATGCAATTAGCATCTCGGACGTCGTCGAGGCAGTCGAGAAGAAGCTGCTCCATCGATTGCTGGCCCTTGTGAAAAGGGACATCAAGAAGCGACAGAATCAAACCACGATGGCTACACCCGAAGTTGGTGTCAAGGCCGGTGTCGTGGAAATCGCTGCACCCAACGCTGAAGCCGCTGCCAACTTTGATGAGGACGATGATGAAGATGAGGGTGATGATGATGCCACAAATGCCAAGCAGCGGGCCAACAGGAGCGAGGCAGTATCGTACGGTCCTAACGATGATGAGGATAATGCCGTTCAGCAGGAAATGGAACGTGATGCCACCGACGACGACGACGACGATGAAGGCTTTGGTGGTGGTCTACGACGGGGAGCTGACGACGAAGCCGAAGATGATAGCGAGGGCGTCAACTGGTCTGCAAAGGCGCGAACCAACCGTGTTCTTGAAGCGTATGCCGAGGTCACCGACTTCACTTTCGACGAGAAGCATGGAACTGAATGCAGCTTCACGCTCGAGTTTGACTCGACCATCCCCAAGGTCCTCATGCTCAACCTCATCCAGGAGGCTGTGAAAAAGACTGTGATCCAAGAGATTTCGGGTGTCGGAGCTTGTACCTTTGTCGAAGAGAAGGGTATAAAGGTCATTCACACTGCAGGTGTGAATCTACAGGCCATGCAACGGTACAGTGATTTCATCGACCCCAACCGCATTCAAACCAACGATATCGCTGCTGTATTGGCCATATATGGTGTCGAGGCGGCCCGACAGAACATCGTACAGGAGCTTGGGGGCGTCTTTGGATCCCACGGTATCAAGGTAGACAACCGCCATCTGAACCTGATTGCAGACCATATGACAAGAAACGGCGGATTCACGCCGTTCAACCGAATGGGACTCAAAGGCAACGTCAGCCCTTTCACCAAGATGAGTTTTGAGACGACGTTGGCGTTCCTCAAGGATGCTGTGCTGGATGGTGACTGGGATGATCTGTCCACGCCGAGTGGTCGTCTGGTGATGGGCAGACTTGGAAAGGTTGGCACAGGAGGATTTGATGTTTTGGCGCAGCTTCCTACATATCATGTTGACTCGTTGGCATAATTAGGTCTCTCAAAAGTGTAGATGCAACAAATTTGATTGTTTATATAATGCATAATTCTGATGCTTCAATGTTTTAATCTCATCTTACATGTGTGTAATATGCCTGCTAATATCTACCACATAATATTTACAGGTCTAGTCATATGATGGCATTGTTAAAGAGAAATAAATTTATTTTCCCGGTTTTTTTTTTCAGTCACATCTACTGCGGACTTTTTTGTGTGTTCAAGACGTAGTCTCCTTAGCGTATATGCCTGTCGGCTGACCGATGACTCTATGCTAGCATGAACAACCTTGATATTGATGTACTCGAAGTCAAGCAACGACAATACGTTCACATGGGTCCCTTGTCGATAAGGCGTCTACGTCGATTCAATCGGGTCACGAAGTGTGGTTGAAAACCGTTTGTGCTCGCTATTGGACAAGTGCTCGGTTTACACAGTGTGCGTGGGCAGTCAGGTCACACGAGAAGCGATATAATGATCAAAGACCAATGGTCAATTGCATAAGGCAGCTAACTAGCTTGCCGTGTAGTGTACATCCCAAATGTAGTAGTGCATGTTCCTTGCGAACGCCTTGATTATCCCCGAAACCATGATATCCCTCGTGTCAAAGCAAAAAGTCGTGAACCTCCAAGTTATCCTGATGATATCGCTCAGTTGCGCTCACCGCGGAGGCGGCGGGCAAGCTGGATGTCCTTGGACTGGATGGTGACACGCTTGGCATGAATGGCGCACAGGTTGGTGTCCTCGAAGAGGGAGACGAGGTAAGACTCGACGGACTCCTGGAGAGCACCAATGGCAGAGGACTGGAATCGGAGATCAGACTTGAAGTCCTGGGCGATCTCACGGACCTAGGTGAATGTTAGCCGATGTTGAGTGACTAAGGCGTGGCTTGGTCATCCTTACCAGGCGCTGGAAGGGGAGCTTTCGGATGAGAAGCTCGGTCGACTTCTGGTATCGTCGAATCTCACGGAGAGCGACGGTACCGGGCTTGTAGCGGTGAGGCTTCTTGACACCACCGGTGGATGGGGCGGATTTGCGGGCTGGTGAGGAAGTCAGTTAATGTGTTCGAGATGAGGACGCGTGTCGCGTCGAGGCGCGGTGAAGACTTACCAGCCTTGGAAGCAAGCTGCTTGCGAGGGGCCTTGCCACCAGTGGACTTTCGGGCGGTCTGCTTAGTACGAGCCATTTTTGAGACTGAAGAAAGATGTGAAGATGATGTTGATGATGATTGTTGTTGTGGGGTGGAAGGCTGAAGTGGGTGTGTGATGCAGAAGGAAAAGTCTGGAGGGAGAATAGGCGGGGGGATTCCTTTATACCTGTGGCTAGCAGCGGCGGGTGATCTGGCTTAGTTGGGCCGTGCACGCTGATTGCACCGAAAATGGAAAATTGGGGCCTGAACTTGTTGTGCCTGCCACACTAACAAAATGCGCGCGACTGATTTAATTAAAAAAAAACACACGAGTGCAGAATTTCCATTGGCTAGAATATTTTCTCCCCACGCATCTCGCTCCACCCTGTCGCCGCCTTTGTTCTGAAATCTGAATTTGCCGGTCAACCAATCACAATTTTCGTGGCCAACATTGAATGCATAAGTCAGGCACCCGAGACCTGATGCGAAAAATAACACGGGAGAATGGATTACTGGTTCATTCTGGAAACTGTATTAGCTCTGATAGTACCGTGTATATACTATTACTTCTCAGCTACGTAGTGATGAGATGTTGTTTTGTAAGAAACTGCGTAATGTAGTGTTATTGAGTTAATTCTCTATATGTTACCTGCCTATACTCTACATCTATCCTGTTAACTCCAGTATTAAAAAAAAATCTTTCTTAAATATTAACTTAAATAAAGACTTTAACTTTACAGGAAGTAGATAAAACAGTACGAATAAAGATATTTATATAAAATAGTAATTTAAACTACTATTAATACTTCTGCTATTTATAATATTAAAATACTAATAATCGCCAGATAACTAAACAGAACAGATAACCATCAATAGTTACCCTAAACAACTATGTTAACTAGGCAGATCAATATCACAAGAGATCCATTAGCTGGGGTGGCTGGGCATTAGCTGGAGATCTTGTGAAAATCAAGTCAGTCCATTTTTTTAATTCGTTCGCGCGTATTATTTTCGCGTCACGGCATAGATCGCGTCGCCCGACAAGGATCAGGATCACGAAGCGGGTCCTAGTCAACTGATCCCAAGTTTGGCCCACTCGTACTTAAGCTCCCAAGCTCCCACCGTTCATTACTTCATTTCATACTTGAACACTACATCATACCTTACCTCTACAGCATAATATACACTACCCGTGTATATCTCGACTTCACATTTCTCTTCCCATACCTCATCACAATGACTGGACGTAAGTAGTCATCAACCATTCTGCCTGTATCTCTATCTGCATACATGGCGACGCGTTTCGACCGACGCGCATTACAACGACCTTCATCACTAACGCGCACCTTACAGGCGGCAAGGGTGGCAAGGGTCTCGGCAAAGGTGGTGCTAAGCGCCACCGAAAGATCTTGCGAGACAACATCCAGGGTATTACCAAGCCCGCCATCCGACGTCTCGCTCGTCGTGGTGGTGTCAAGCGTATCTCTGCCAGTAAGTTGCTCATATTGTACTTCGCAGCCCGCAGCATATCTGACACGATCAACAGTGATATACGAGGAGACGCGCGGTGTCCTGAAGACCTTCCTCGAGGGCGTCATCCGTGACGCCGTCACCTATACCGAGCACGCCAAGCGAAAGACGGTCACTTCTCTCGACGTCGTGTATGCCTTGAAGCGACAAGGCCGCACCCTCTACGGTTTCGGCGGCTAAGCGTGTTTTGTTTTGCATGTCTGTTACGAATCTTTGCGGTCGACTGCTTGCAGCGCAGTGCCATGTAGGGTGTTTCATGATGACAAATGGGTCCGGTCTTGTTTTTAGGTGTTATGTATCATAAGGGAAACGGAGGCTTACATCTGGGGATAATCGAACATGCCCTCAGGGCGATATTGATCATGCTGTAATCTTATCAAATCGTATCGAAAGTGACTGAAGTAGTAAACAGACCCGCGTTGTGTGCATTGGCCTGGCGCGCTATGCTATGCAGTGCACGCGTCCCAGCCATTGAGTTTGTCGCCAGACACAGCTGGTGGAGATTCGGGATAGCGCGTTCTATAATTGCAATAATTCTCTCTCAGTTATAGGCTAGTCCACGAATAGCGATGTCATCTCCAGTAATCGTAGTTTAACCATGTTATTGGTATGGCGTTGAACAATTTGTCCCTGATCTCTATTTAGTTATGCGACTAAGAACTTAGTAAATCTAGTGCTAACATGCGTAAGGCGAGGGTTATAATTGGTAATACAGAACACAAAGTTAGATGAGAAAGACCTTAGGTATGTATAGGCTACCAGGATAATAAATGGTAACTAACTGGATACTTTCCTGGATAGGTATATTTTATATAGTTATTACGCCTTTTAGTATAAAACCAGAATATTTCTTACTACTATAATTTAACTAACCAGCTTTTGCTTAAATCTAAGAAACTAAACTAGTATTGAAACATATTGTAATATTAATATACCTGCTATTTCTGCTTTTTAATATTATAAATACTGGTAGCCTGTATATTGCTCTAGCTGTCGTGTTATCCAGTGCGTCTACGCACAATTCACATCATACCCTATAGCATAAGATCAGCAGGCGTCGTTATTATACCGCCTCAAACGATGAGTCAGAAGTTTGTTTGACTGATTGTTGTCGATAGCTTAGTTGGTCTCCTCGGCTCGAGCCAACGGATAAATTTTAGATCCCAGACTCAGGAATACGAAAACGATATCTGCCAAGAATTTAACATGCAGTTCTAGAACAATCCGATGCTATCTCGTGATCTAGTCTACATGTGTATTGGTAGAGGTGGCTTGGAGACACACGATCACTCTCTCGGTACATTCGCCGAGGCTTGATTCCACTACAACGTTTAATAGAGGAAAGGACCCCTAACCGTACCACCTGATAAATTAGCTGTTGGTCACACAAACATATCGTACGGCAATCGGCCGAAATTTTCGGGCTACGGAGCCTACGGGTGGCGAGACCCAAAGATGGCACGGCTGAGACCACGTGGGATACCTCTAAAATTAGAGGCCGCTTGTACAAGCAAAAGCAAGGCTCGGGGTGTGCCTTAGACACCTAAGTAATTAAGATATTACTCAAGTATGTACTTGGATATTTAGGCAACTCGGTAGGGGAATTACAACCACGGTCCGGACCATTATAAACCCTTGAGGTGTCGGCATAACAAAGTGATTACGAATCAGTAGTAAAAAAGCAAGAGATCTTTGTATTACTCAGAATTATTCATAGACAGAAATAACTACTCAACGAACTACCGAAAGACGGATCCTTGTACTGCTGGGGCTCATTCTTGAGATCTGGGTGCACAGGCACCCCCACACGGACAAGCCGAACAGTGGAAGCTGTAACCAAAAGTTTAGATCTGAAGGCTTAGTGCATCGAACCCACGCACATAATACAGGCGAGAATGTCAAAGCTGATGCATGCAAGTATTCGTGGACGTGCCATTTCTCCTGTCAATTCGGCCGGTACTAGCATGTTGAAATGCAGAGCTATGCCTGATTGCTAATCCATGCCTTGTAACGTAGCACAGTAATGTAGAGACGTCCAGCCACGTTTCACATGGCCTGTCTTCTTCTGTTAATGTCTGGAGGTCTGCCTGGCCGGCCAGTGACTCGGACAAGAGCCGGATGGCTGATGACATTGTAATGTGCAAGCTGCATCGGATTTAAGAGTTGACGTGTAAAGTCGGCTTATCCATGGCTGCCTCTGACGGAATAGTGAAATGTGTTCGGCAATAGCTCACGGCAGACATACTAGGAAAACTTCCATTGAGGAAATAGATATACGAAGATGCCTAGGCCTTAGAATTCTAAGGCTTACTACCCGGCCTTGGGCACCCGCCGCCGTTGCGGGTCTTTGGCCACCAGCCCTATGCGGACCCTATATAAACATACATACCTACTCAGTCTAGTCGGTTTGGAAGAGCGGCTTGTCGGACGGGATGCAGGGTCTTAAACTTATCGGACCGGTGGGTAAAGTATCGATGGGAATTGTCGCTCTAGCTCCAACATCAACAATTGAGTATCCCGTGCTGCGCAGGTGTTAGCCTTTGGAAGTGCCCTGGTTCCAAACCGCTGGGTTTCTACACCTTGCGTGCCTAACTACTCACTACCCCATTGTTGCAACACGAGCCATCCGCGATTCTTTAAACAGCCTTGTTAGGAAGTTTCGTCCGAAACAAAAGGATTTAGAATAACTCTTGGTATGAATGATTAGCCGCAGGTCGGAAGGGCCGTTACCCAAGGTCTGTACATCGAGGTCGCAGCCCGCGGAGAAATAAACATAACGACGGGAGCGGCTCTTGAGGAAAACGGGTGGGGACAAGATCGATCTGGACAGCTTAAAAACGGACTCTGAACCTGAGCGTGTGGCTTAGCTCGAGTAGAGTCATCACGCTGATTGGCTGAGATCTCTACGCCTCCAGGACCCGAAGGCCAGGCGGGTCGGTCAAGCCGAGAGTGTTGTCTTTCAAGATCTGTCCATCCTATCACGACCTCATTTTTATCGCAACATGCTGAGCCAGGGGATGACCGGCATGTGTCCATGGCCGGTTCCTGATTTGCAAAGTACATAGTTGGCCGAGCCAACCCTACACTTCCCGGCTCAAACAGGCTGAGGTGAAAAATTTCTCTGCCATGCTTTCACCTTATGCAGTTATTCGCTCCGTGCCATGTTGCGCCTACAGTCTTGCGAGTGTACAGAAGAGACATATGGCGAGTTACACCATTGGCGTGTCGTGCAGCAGCAAAAAACAATTCAGCTCTCACCACAAAAACATGGGCTTGTCTAGGGACTCTGTAAGGTTACCATACAAGTTGGCCGATACCAAAGAAGATCCACTGAATCAACATACGAGGTACAGTTCATGTGACCAAGTTAAAGCTATCATGTGACCGAAAAGATTAGAGTCACAGATTTAGATAGAGTGTGGCGGAATATTGAGGGGGTGGCGCTGATAATTGATTACAAACCACCATATGTGGCTGTGCAGATGCGTTCTGCGCTGGGCAGGGATGCATTTCAGAGACGGAGGATCAGCGGGACTAGACTACGTCAGTGGACACTCCCAAGACGACGAGAAAAAACCTGAGTCCTCTCGAGCAGGCTAAGATTTTCCAGGGCAGCGTCAGAGGTTACAAGCATTAAGGGAGCCTATTGGGCACTCACTGATGGATCTTATCGGCGCCAGAACCCTGCAGCCTCGGGTGCAAGCTGGCCTCTGGAACCTAGAACCTTGAAAACCTAAAAAGTACGTACACCGGCACCTTACGCGGTTGTATGAATCCCCCGGAGTGGGCTTGTCGGGTGTGGGAGGCTTGGGAAGGTTTTGATGTTGAGAGACTACCGTTTCGAATGAAGGGCATAGCAATGGCTAGAATATCCGGAGTATTTGAGATCAACAACAGAGAAGCAGCCGGAAGCGACCCAGAGCATCGAGAAGATCAGCAGTCATATCGATCAGACTGGTGGGCATCCAGACATCATCAGCATCATCCATGATCAATAAAAAAAGCACACTACTTACAGTAGCATAACTGCTTATCCGCCGCTGACCTAGCAAAAACGAAGAAACGGCTTCGACCGCGGACCTGCGACTCACGTTCCACTCACAACCTTGCGACCTGACATACCACACCACATTCACACCCCCCTTCATCACCCAAGAGTCATCACGCCCACACCACCTTTACAAATCCCGGGTTACATACCGCATCAACCTCACATCTGCTTCTTTTCTAGGTCGGTACCCGGGCACAGGCCAGCCAGTCACGCTCTCCAGATCCCGGCCTCGGTCCTGTCCTGTACATCATCGAGTGGGCCAAGGGTCTTAAGTCTCGGCCGGCCGGGGGTGTGTGCAGTATCGATATGTACCAGTATCCATCATCAGTCTTTTGGCTTCCATCTACCTTGTTCTTAGTCTTCCTCTAAACCGTCCCTGCTTTCTTAAAAGGCGAACCTTCCCATCTTTTCGCCACATCTATCCAAATCTTTAACACACATTACTTTACAATATCACCATGTTATCGATCCCTCGACTACACCAGCAACAATTCCAACTCCAGCAGCAACTCCAGCATAACTCTCCCGCCTCTCAGCAGCAGTTCCCCTACTCGCAAAACTGTCATACAGAGTACAACTCTGCCGCCTACCAAGCTTTTCCTAGATCGAGTTACGACGACGAAATCGCTGCTTTGAGCCAGCAACTTCCTACCGACCTCATGCACCCCGAAGCCTGGGGAGCACTTGCTCAGCAGACTCCCAGATTATCTCGTGGAGCTCATCAGCGCGAATCTTCACTGTCATCTCTCGGGTCTTCCACTGCAGGACCTACTTCTCCTTTCAACCATAACACATCAAATCCCCAAATCGCCATTACTGACGCCAACGACCAAAACAATTCTTCCTACTATCAGCTAGCCAAGTCAATGGCTCCTTATCCAGGATACCAGGCCTGTGGAGGCATGGAACAGCATGTCATACCCGAGATGGCATATCCGATCGCACTCTCGGGTCCAAGCAGCAAGCCAAGAATCGATCGGAGTATGATGCATGCTCCCGACTTCTCCGGTGCCTCAACGCGTTCACACCCTGCCTCAGTGGCGAGTTCCATTGCAGGTGACTCACCCGCCACACCTACTGTAGGCGAAGCTGAGCACGGAGAACGAAGGAGAAAAGGTAACGGTTATCAATCCGACGGAGGCCTCTGCGATGAAAACTTACATTCCTACTTTCTAGGCTACCCCAATGCTCCCAAGCTTGATAGAACCATGACGGATGTCTATGGGGATGAACTTTACAGTCCCAACTTTGCAATTACCTCCACTCCACCTTCACAGAACCAGATGTCGGTATCTCCAACAAACGACGTGTTCAGCCAGCGACTTCACGCGGCAAACAGCCAGCACCTAAGTGCTGCTCACTCACCAGCTTCCACTGCCTCGCGAGACAGGTCACCATTCCGCACTGGCTCGCCTCTGGCCCCTTCTCCTGCCCACGATTTCAGCAGCGCTGGATTCACTCAGAACCTAGCATTTAACAGTGCTCAGCGTATGCGAGAGCAGAGCAAGGCGCATCAAGATGCTCAGTTCATGCGCCAGCAAATGAGCATGAAGCAGGAGCCCGAGACCCCCAAGACCATTTCACCAAAGGATGCTATTCTTGAATTCAACGAGCCCGAAGGTGATAACAACTTCCCTCTTTTCCCTCAGAATTCTTCTGGCTTCGATATGGATCAATTCTCCAAGAACACGATTGGTCCCGGATCGCAAGAGTCAATGCATGATGCAAACGCCCACGGCCACGGCCACTTTAACTTCCTCCCATCCCATGCATCGAATGGTATTCCCGTCCCCCAGCAGTATCCATTCATTGCACACCCCAGAATCAGCCATGAGACACCTCCTCGCCTGAGTTCCGCTGGATCTAGCTCAAACGACTCGCGGAACACTACCCCTGTAAACCGGCCTATCAGCACTACCGCTGATGGAGGCACATACACTTGCACATATCACGGCTGCACTTTGCGATTCGAGACCCCGGCTCTCCTTCAGAAACACAAGCGGGAAGGTCATCGGCAGACGCAGGCTTTGGGTCCTGCTCGGCCCCGCGATATGGGCATGACATCTACGCTACTCAACACCCAGGCTGGACCCCATCGCTGCGAGAGGATCAATCCCAGCACGGGAAAGCCATGCAATACCGTCTTCTCTAGACCTTATGACCTCACTCGACATGAAGACACGATCCACAATGCCCGCAAGCAAAAGGTGCGATGTAATCTGTGCACAGAGGAGAAGACATTCAGCCGTGCAGATGCTCTCACAAGGCATTACCGGGTATGCCATCCGGATGTGGAGCTCCCGGGCAAGCATCGGCGACGCGGCGGCGCTTGAACAGCGTGTGGGTGAGGAGTTTTGAAAAGCTCTCCAGAGAATCGAGTCCAAGCGGAGTTAGGGTCCGGTGCTTCCACCCCATGAAGATGATGCTACATGACGTGGACGACCGTCAAAACAAGGCTTGGCGGTTGTGGAGCGATCGTTGCGAGGCTTCAACCCGCTTGAATCGGGTTGGCTGACAGGAGAAAGAAGCGACAGGGCGGCCGGGCCCCAATGCGGGCAGGTGGGTTCCAGGGTCCTCCTGCAGGAAGGGTCCCTTCTGTTGACGTCATGGGCTGCCCATCCATGACCGCTCTGACATCACAGTCCCCACCCAAGTCTCAGTCAACCGCCCACCAACGTCAACATCGGCTCTTCTGCTCCCTGATGATGACATAGCGTCCGTCATGGGAAGCGCGTGGTCATTGTACACACAAGTATTTTGACCCCAATTTGTTTCTTTGTTTGGCACCTAATGGAAGGGTATGGAAGCGACGCTGGGCTGTCCTTCCGTAATCCTTCATGTATTGTACACTACGACACACATCATTACACGGAACGAATTACACAGCCTTGGGGACAACTGGCCGGCCAGAAGTACCCCTGCTGCAATGGAAATATTAGGTACTAGGGGAATTGGAAAACGGTCTAGACAAAAAAAGGCAGCTCCAGCGGTTATTACAGCGTTGTATTTTGATACACGATTTTGACGACTTTGTTTATCACTTGTTCATTTTTGGATCATTGTTATTGCTTTGGTTGCCATCCTTTTTGGTCTGATTACTTCATCTTAGTTTGTTAAAGCGTTATGACCGCATCGAAAGAAATGATCAATAGGGGGCCAATCGCTGAAGAAGGGTCGGATCCAGCATGGGCTTTGTGCCCTTATTCTCACAGAGATAGTTATAGATGATGATGTATGATTGATATAATTGAAGAGATGACAACTCTTTTTTGTTCTATTCTTGGGTAGTGAACAATATTCCGCTTAGCGGTATGTGATGCAAGTGATAGATCCCACAGTTCATCAACTGCAAATTGGCTACCCACCAGAGGCTGATGAACGGTCAACGCTAGTATTTGCAGATCCTACCCATCAGCATCTTTATTGACGAGCATTGATGATGGAATTAAGCTGGAACTACGCCATACCCACTACTGGTAAGCATGGACCTCACCTTCTTTCATGCCCATACCAAGACAGGCGCATGATTAGATTTGTACAAGAAAAACATACCACACCCCTTCGGATATCGTCAGACGTTTGCATATTTGGATCAGCCCATTGGGCTTCAAGCTGATGCATCGTTGTGAGGCACGTCTTGGGCTATCCCACTACCGGTATATGCTCCGTCCGAAGTAGCGCAGCAACGCATCATGAAGGAGCAGACATATTTACTCAACACACCGTAGAATTGCTTGATAACTGCCAGGGCACATAACCCCCGCCTTGGACGTAATAGGTGTCGGGGAGTAAGTACAGTGAGTGCATCTTTGCGGCACGGCATGATTTGAATCACGTCACATTTTGGAGACTGCACGACCCAGCTATACCAAAAGCAGCAACATTAGGCTGTACCAAGTAATACTCGACAACAATCTCTTTCTGAATAGTTTGACATGTTCAAATCAACACTCGAAGTGTTGCCTGCCTATCTTGTTCTTTTCTTGCACCCGACGAGGCCGCACTTATCCCCCTAATATCTGGGTGGCCCGACAAGCAGGGCCTACTCAACTCAACGTTGACGATTGAGGTCCTTTACAGACCCAGAACAGCTGCGCGGGCGTCACTGTACAACGGGGTGATGCCTGTCCACAATTGAAACTGAAGCACAATGTTAGCTGCGTGAAATCCTGAACAGAACCCTTCGTTGATCAACTTACTTGATACCAGCCTTGAGATGCAAGAACCTCGAGACCGGGAATGGCGACCCAGTTGCCTGCATCTTCTGCCAACTGCATCATCGGAGTATGGCTGGGCTTGTATGCCATCTCAAGGAGGACCCGACGCTCTTCATCAGTAGCCGACCGGCCAAGCACAACGGCCACAAGCTCGCGTAGACTTGGATCAATAGGTCGATCAGCTGGAATGGTGCTAATAATAACTTTGAGGTTCAACGAGACTTTCTCCGCGTCGGAGATCCCGCTAAGACCTACGAGTTGGTACTCGTCGGGAAATTCAGTTACAAGTGAATCGGCCTTGGTCTGGTTTCGAGCCGCAATGTAAATTGGACCGAATCCAACAGCATGCAGCGCAAAGACGGCAGCTCGAGTAGTACCACCAGAGCCCACCACCATAGCTGCTCCCTTGGCATCCGAGTCTGGTTGTTCGTAGATGCCAGCGTCACTGAGAGCATGAACCATGCCCCTCCAGTCTGTGTTGTCTCCCAAAAGGCGCCGACGTCCACTGGTGTTGGCCTTACCCAGTGGTACCACAGTATTGACAGCTCCAATGACGCGAGCTGCATCAGAGAGCTCATCAACCTGACTCATAATGTCCAACTTGAGAGGGATGGTGACTGAGGCGCCCCCAAAATCAGGGGCCTTCAAGATGTCACGCACATCCTGAACGTTGTCCGTCTCAAGACGGCTATACTGATGGGGCAGACCAGTCCGGTCGAATAGAGCGTTATGAAGAGCAGGTGAACGCGAAGCTGTAATTGGTTTTCCGAATAGATAGAAATTGAGTGGATCCAAGTCGCCCAGCAACGCCAGACCACGGCGAATCTCAGCAGCAGACATCTGACCTGGTGCAGCCTTGAAGGGCAGAGCAGGATGAGATACAGGCGTTAAGAACCGGTTGAGCACACGGCTCAGCTTGCCTGCTTGGCCCATGTTCATAGCAATCATGGGTGTCTTCTGCGCTTCTTGCATCCTAGCCTTGAACTTGGCAAGGTCAAAGTTATCCTCAGGGGTTCGAGCGATACCGACGAGCTTGATAATATCACCGTGTTGAAGAGCGCGATTATAATATTGAATCCAAGAGGCGTTCTTCCATGACATGGTGCCTTTTGGATCGTGGTGGGAGGCGATAATGCGCGAATACCCACGAGACTCGGTTACGGTTTGAATAATGCGGTCAGGCAAGGTCATCTCGACATCAATGTATTCCAGTCCCATCCGCAAGGCCAAGCGGTAGAGTTCGAGGCCATCCTCATAAGCGTCGTCGGGAAAGTTACCGCCCTGTGACTGGGTTCGCAATGTAAAGACAATAGGCGTTTTAGCCAATGCACGAAGTGTGGAGATCTGGCGAGTGACTGAGTCAACAGAGTAATCCTGAAGGAGGTCTACCCTCAATTCGACTGCATCAGACCCGACCATAACTTCGGGAAACAGGCTGGCGGCCTCGTTCACATCAGGTACAGTCAACGACACGAAAAAGCTGTAGTCTTTTCTCAATACGTCCTTGAAGTGCGTGCTTTTTCCCGCAATGGAATACACGAACTGTTGAAAGTCGTGAGGAATTTGGCTCTTGGAGCCAGAGGATTCGGAGTGTGGGCTATAATACAAGTGAGTGCTGCACTCGTTGTAAAAGCCCTTGCGGTGCAGATATACTTGAAGAATTTCCGTGGTGTACGCTGGCCGGGTCTTGTCACGATTGAGATATTCAACCACCTGATCAGTATCACGATGGACCAACAGAACAATGCCGCCATTTTTACCGTAGTTTTTGAGGAGTTCCCTGGCCACAGGGGTTTCGACCAGGCCGCCGCCGCAAGAGAAGACGTGACCGCGACTGTTCTTCTCGATAACGTCCCGCAAAAGACTCAGTTCGTCCGCACGAAAACCTTCCCATCCCCGGTCACCTCTGACCATCTCAGGAATGGTGCGCCCAGCCCTTTTCTCAAGTTCTTGGTCCAGGTCCATGAATTTCCAACCCAAGAGTTTGGCCATCCAGCTACCAGCAGTGGTTTTGCCGGCGCCTCGCATTCCAATGATAAAGACCGAACGTTCTATGGCTGTTTCTTGATCGGCCTCCTCATCAGCAACGTTGTCTGGCTCCTCACCGATCATGTCAACCTTGAAGACTTGAGATAGAATGTCCCACCAGCCAGGCCAAGTTTTGCCTACACATTCTCGCTCAGTGATAATGACGGGACTTGGTGATACAACTGCTAGAACACTAAAGCTCATCGCGACACGATGGTCGTCGTAGCAATAAATACCGACCTCTGCCGTCGAAATACCGCCATCCTGACCCTTACCATGTACCTCGATACCGTCCTCGAGTTCGTTGCATTGCACATGAAATTTGGCAAGCTGATCCTTCATAGCAGCAATTCGGTTGCATTCCTTGACTCTCTGATTGGCAATGCCTGTGATTCGAGTCGTTCCCGAAGCGACAGCGGCCAACACCGACGCTGTAAGAAATGCGTCCGTCATGGGCTCCATATCGACATGAGTCAAAGCCTTGAGTTGACCAGGAGCAGGACCAGTGACGGTCGTGGAGTAGTCAGATTGTTCGACAGAACAACCCATGGGCCGCAGCACATCAACAGCAAAACGAGCGTCACCCTGCAGAGACTTCGAGCCAATATTGGGAATGGTGCATTTTGTACCAGTGATGGCGGCTACCGCCAATGGATAGGTCGCAGAGCTGGCGTCACTCTCGATGGTGTACTCGCTGGGGTTGATGTAGGTGCTCTGAGGGATGTGATAAGTGTTGGGCTCATCGGCGGAAACCTTGACATCTACCCCGAAGGACGACATCATAGAGATAGTCATGTCAATGTAAGGCTGGGAGATGGGCTTACCCCCCACAAGGCGCAGTGTCACAGGGTTCTTAGCATAAGGGGCCGCCATGAGGATTGAGGAAACATATTGGGACGAAATAGTTGCGGCAAGCTCGATCTCGCCTCCCTTGAACCCTCCGGCTGCGTCGATCCGCAGGGGCAGGCTGTTTTCCTTGCCGAGATACTCGATTTCCACACCGTTTGACCGCAGAGCATCGACCAACGCACCAATCGGACGAACCTTCATCCTTGCGTTACCAGTTAGGATGTTGGTGCTAGCATCTTCACCTGGGGAGGCGAGAGCGACGACAGTAGTCAAAAATCGGGATGCCGTCCCAGCATTTCCCAAATAAAGGGGTTCCTTGCTCGCTTGAAGGTTGCCGCCCTTGCCCTCCACAACTAGGACCTCTCCAGCTTCTTGCCAAGAGTAGGATGCGCCTCCGAGTTGATGAATGGCGGATAACATGTACTCAGTATCATCCGAATGGAGGAGATTCTTGATACGGCAAGTCCCTGAACCAAGGGCCGCCAAGACGAGAGCCCGATTGGAAATACTCTTCGAGCCGGGGGGTGCCACCGTGACGTCTAAATCTTTCGGAACACCAGGTGTTATTTGCACTGCTGATGATAGAATGGTACGGATGGTCTTGTCCTCTACCACACTGGCACGTGACTCATAACACTTGCCAATGGCCGACAACAAGACGATCTTCTTCTTCTGTCCATCATTCTTCTTGTCGACCCCCATCTTCTCGAGCAACACATCGACAGGGCACTTCTTCCCGGCTGTCAACTTGACCACGCGCTTGTCATGAAGCGATGTTGGGAGGTCATAGCTGGCAATACACTTGACAAGCCGAGCGACGGCGCCTGGACGTAAAACACCCAGGTAACGGGCAAGCTCTGCTTCTTTAACCATGCCGATTGCGACGGCTTCGCCATGAAGAAGCTGAGGCGTCAGGATGGCTTCGTACGCATGGCCGATAGAGTGGCCGAAATTGAGAAGGTTGCGAAGACCGCCCTCTCGCTCGTCGCTGGACACAACCTCAGCTTTGACACCGGCAGAGCCGATGACAATGCGTTTCAAAACATCTTTGATAGGTCTCAATCGGCCTTCGCCTTGAGATCGAACACACTCCAAGATTCGAGATGCCGATTCCTCTAGCACGGCAAACTCGGTTTCATTCCAAATGGCAGCGGTTTTAACAACTTCAGCCATGCCATTGATGAACTCGCGGTCAGGCAGAGTGTCAAGAAAGGTCAAGTCAATGTAGATGCGCTTTGGCTGCCAGAAAGCACCGACAAGATTCTTACCCATTGGTGTATCAATGGCAGTCTTTCCACCGATAGAAGAGTCAACCATGGCGAGCAATGTAGTCGGCACTTGAACGAAACGGACTCCACGCATAAATGTCGCTGCAACATAGCCAATCATGTCGCCCATGACACCACCGCCGAGAGCGATGATCACCGTGTCGCGGGTGCATTGCTGCGAGAGCATCCAATCTTCTATCTCTGCCTTTGTTTCTCGGCTCTTGGAAGCTTCCCCAGGAGGGATAATGTAGGTGAGCAATCGAGTGGTCTTGTCCTTGGAGGCATTATCGAAGCGAGTTTGAAAGGCAGGCACGTAGGTATCGTGGAGGTTCGTATCGGTGATTAGGACGTAAGTCGAGGTTGGGATATTTTGAAGCAGGTCGTCGGCAACAAAGTTGAGCCACAGGCCATGGTCAATGATAATGTTGGCTTCACCTAGAATGGAGATCCGTGTAGGACCTTGTTCCTCGACATGCACCATGTCGAATTACCACAGGTCTCAGGATAGCCAGAGACTTGCTTTTTCGTCAGAAGGGCACAGCTAATCGAGCTTCACGAGAGCGTTGTTCGTTGAGGACCAGGTTTCCTTCAGGGTGGGCAACACATGGATCTAAATTGTGGCTGGGTGAATAAAATTTAGCTTGGTCCGTAATCGGGCAGACCCCTCTATGACTCTATATATGACGGGAAGATACTTTAGATATATTAAAGCTAAGCTAGGGCACTTAGCTAACTTAGTAAGTATATATATAGTATCTTATAATATATATAATAAGTTTACTAAAAATAAAAGGGGGGTTTTTTTAAATAAAGCTTATTTATAAAATAATAATTCCCTAATTAAAATTACTATTAAAA
>JABFAK010000021.1:0-65250 GCA_013266265.1 Fusarium sp. NRRL 66182 | reverse complement strand
CTATCCTATCCTATCCTATCCATGTAATGCTAAACCAGGCCCGCTAATCAAACATATGCGCCATTGGTCATTTCGTTCAATATGTCCCTCGTGATCAGTTTCCCCTTTAATAACGCCTTGTCGCTAATCCTGGCCGTCTTTGGTGAAGGCCTGCGATTCTCCTTTCCAATCGCCTTTTTCCTTGGTGATTTGGTCTTTTGGGTAGGGCCTGTAGCTGTAATCTGGGTGCAAAAGTCCTCAAAATAGTGGTGCTCAAGCGCGCCAGCAGGCATGTCGTAAATCCAATTCCGATCTTCCATGAGGGAGATGAACTGGCTCAACATGTTTTCACTCCCGCTGCCCTTCAGCGTCGTCTTGCTTCCAACAACAAGCAATTTTGTCTTTGCGCGCGTAAAGGCAACGTTGATTCGTCTCCAATCCTTCAACAGGTCTCCAATGTTACAAGCGTCGTTGCTTCGTACGAGACTGAGAACAATGACCTCCTTGTCTCGTCCCTGAAAGCGATCTGTCGTGTGCATCTCTACTCCGGAATATCCTTTGAGTTTGTCTTTGAGCATGAATAGCTGGGCTCGATAATGTGTCATGACACCAATCTCAGAATCCGGAACTCCGGCTGTTAACAGGCTGTCGACGAGCTGAGAGACAACGCGAACTTCAGCCGAGTTGACAATGCGTTTGCCCTGAGCTTCTTCGCGAACAGGTGGCTGTATAGTGTCGGTGTTGATGAACCGCACACGAGCTTCACTATCAAGAAGGTCATAGAGCCAGCATCGGTTCGGACCGGGTGCAGGACAGATCGATCGAGGCGTCGCTACACGGAGGGTTGACGTGTCGTAGTGTCTCTGAACCAAAGCTTCCATTCGCGGAACGTGGAGTTTTCTCTTCCGAAGCTGTTCTGTACCGCATCGAAGCTTTCCATTATAGATCAGAGTGTTGCTGAGAGTCATGATGTCCTCGCACATGCGGTACTGGTGCTCCAGATTGACAACCGATTGAGGGTGAGTGTCCGATAAGAGCTTGAACAAACTGACATCAAGGCCACCTTCTCGCGCCTCTTCGTTCCTTACCACAGGGGGTAGCTGGTTGTGGTCACCGACGAGCACAAAAGTGCGAGCCATCCTGATGGGGCCAGCGCAGATGGGAAGAGTGATTTGAGACGCTTCGTCCACGATACAGTAGTCAAATGAACGCTCATGAAAGACGGGGTGGTTGATACCGAGACACGTCGTTGCAACAATCGGCGTTCCGTGCCACGCATGTTTGATTTCGTCGAATGTCTTGATCGGGTGGCCAGCAAGAATAGCAAAATCTTGAACCTCGGGATGCACCTTGGCAGGGGCGCCGAGACGAAGAATTGGTATCTTGTCCGCCTTGAGTTTAAGCAGAATGTTGTCGACAGCCGTGTGAGTATGTGATGTGAGTAGCACACTCTTCCCCTGAGATGTCAGAGCACGGATGATGTGGGCAATGGTTGTTGTCTTTCCAGTTCCAGGCATTCCAAGAACAAGAGCATAGTCTTGAGCACTCATGACCTTTTCGATTGCTCGATGCTGGTCGACGTTGAGACTATCCCGGTCTGATACTGTGTACTGAGTGGGTGTAGCTTTGAACCTCGGCGTCTCCAAGTCCACAATAAGTCGTCGGGTCTGCCTCGCTCCAACAATGTCATCTGCCATCATCTGTACCAGGTTATTTCGCACAGTTGCCATTCCATTACTAAACTCGTCCTGGTCGAGTCGGTATCGGATGGGTGCCTCTTTGATCTTGCCTGCTGTCTCGTCCTGAGTTGCACCCTCATGAGCAACTTCCATGATGCTAGCAAAAATCTGGTTATCGTTCTCGTCAAATCCAGGCTGGCGAATGCGTGCATTGTGTAATCGCCTGTCCACTGCCACACTGATCCTTTGCCGTTTGACTGCCGTGACATAGCCAATAGCCAAAGCAAAGTGACCCTCTTCATCTGACACCACAATTGGTTCTCCGACTGTCAATTCAGATTCGAGAAACGAAAAGCCTGCGGGTTGGACTCGTTTCACAAAGGTATAGTGATACCGGTTGATCCGGGGGTTGTCCGTATCGACTGATGCTGAACCTTGTTCAATAATGACATCTGCAAAGCATCGTGACTTCTTTTCTCGCTCAGCGCTGGTCATTGTCCAGAGTTCTCTCTTTGTTTTCTGGCTCTCCTTTTCTTCCTTGGTAAGTAGGTTCTCCCATTTGATAAAGAACTGCTGGTGTCGAGGTGTTAGATGTTTAATGAGCTCGTCGAATTTCTCGTTCATTCCACTTGACTCTCCGTCTCCATCGTCGGCCAGTCGGTGGTAGATAAAGCATGACGTCTTTGCATAGCATTTACCACACATGTGTTTGCTCTTCAGCATCGGAGGCAACTGAACGCTTCGTTCTCGGACGTAACACGCCAATTGGTTGCGCTGCATGATCATATGTCGAAGCTCGTGTCGAATTGCGGGAATACGCATTGTTTTTGACGTTTCCATGTAGTAGAGGATGCCATATGCAATCTCGATGTCGTATCGATCCGACAAGAGCAGTGTGTAAAGAGCAGTTTGTGCCATGTGGTTGCTGTTTGCATGTTTGCCTGTCTTGACCTCGAATGGCACAGTCAGCGTCCGAAGATCCTTTCCATCTTGCATTGCAACTTCAACAGTCGCATCGATGTTGCCTTTGAGTCCATACATGGGGGACCAGACGTGTTCTTCGACATCCAATAGCTTAGTAACAGCTATATTGGCCTTTTTCCCGTTCCGATCTTCGACCACAGCATCCTCTTTTGCGTGAGATGATACGAAGGCGCCGGCCCAGTAGCTCAGCTCAGTCATCTTCGACTGCAGATGCTCCCTGGCTGAGGGTAGACCGACTTTGATAGTGTAAAGATCCTCGACATGCTTTTCCGTGATTCGATCAATGACGGCGCATAGGAATGGCAGATCCCATCGATTGGCAAGTAGTGCTTCCTGAAATATTTCATGCAGCATAGTTCCGTAGATAAGAGGTGGTGTTGGTGGACTGGTGGCTTTGACCCGATCTTGAAGTACAGCGCGGCGCATACAACCGAAAGAATCAGCTACTACAGTTGCGGATATAAGTTGATCAGGATGTAAGATGAGGAGATTTTGAGCATCATCAATGATGCATTGTCCTCTTGTGGTAAAATCACCGATAATATGTACATAGGACTCTGCGTGGGCCGGTGTGTCAAACCAAGAACCCCTGAGGTTAACCGTTCTCATTTCTTTCGAGTTGTCGGCCTGGATGAGGAGAATCTGATGGAGAGATTAGCAAGATTCAGGCATCCCCGTCGACTGGTTTACCTTTTCTGGTCGCGCATGTCCATACTGGTCAATGTACTCTCCCTCCAGGACATTGGTCACCAAATATCGCTGAATTGTTTTTGGTTTCCGGCTCTACCTGTTTCTTAGCATATGGTAGGTCCTCCTAGGTTCTTCGACGTACGTCTCCGGAGCAGTTTTGGGCTGCTTGGGCTTGGGTTGCTGCCAATTCCACGGCTTCGAAATCAAAGTCTCCGCCAAAAGCGTCTCCAAACTCGTCGTCCAAGTCGTCCGTCTCTCTAGCTGCTATACCTTGGGCGGCCTGCTGAGAGTCCAGATCGACAAGATCTTCTGCCTTGTCAAAGATATCATCATCATCCAGCTGGTCAGCTTGCCTGATTGTAGGTCCTTGGGAGATTTGTTGTGAATTCGTCTTGATGAGATCGTCTGCTTCGTCGAAGAGGTCATCATCCAAGTCATCAAACTCATCAAGCAACTTGTTTTCTGGTGATGTGACCTCTGGTCGGGGGTTAACTTCCAATTGGGTTGTATTGATGCTTGCTTCCAGTTGCAGGATCGTATCATCGTCAAATTCGTCAAATTCATCGTCGCCGTAGTCAGAAGAAGCAGGTTCCGGAGCCTGCGGTCTTGCTGATGGTGCTAGCTGCACCGGGGGTTGTACCTGGGGTTGGGGTCTCTGGGGTCTTAGTGGGCGCGGCGAGCCACTGCTAGTAGCACATATCCGCCTCTTCTTAGGAGATGGAGATTCCGGCGCATCTTGAGGTTCCTCGCTCTGCCCGTTAATGCTACTAGTCACCGTATCGAGCAGAGCCGTTACCAGCGAAGATTTCGATGCTTCCATCTCCTCCATCTCGTTGCTCAGGCGACTTCCCGAATTTGATCTCTCGACTCTTCTCCTCTTGGGCCAATTCAAGCCACAACTAATCGCTCGTCGTAGGTTTGACTCACCAGCTGCAAGTTTCGTGGATCTTGGCGAGGATGAGACCATCAGCTGCGCCAGCGCTGGATTAGCCAATCCTAGGGGGCTATCTCCATTATCAGGTCCGCTTAGGGAGTATCGGTCCCATAATTCTAATGTCGGGTCGGCGTGTGGTGACTTCAAGGCTTGCGCCAGCTTTTTGACGTTGACAGAAGGCGTGTTAGGCTTTTCCGCGACGGGTGATGAGACAGGCGAGGAGCTTCTTGCCCGTTTTCTTCCTTTGCGAGACAACATGGGAGATAGTGCATTCATGTAAAGTGCATCCTGTCTATTATCCCAGAGAAGTCGGTCGTTTGGCGAGGTCGTCTCATCTTCTGCACCACTAGTAGGTTCGAGGAGATCTCGCCAGGTCAATCGAGTCGCAGGCGTGGCTGTGGTATTATCTTTGGCTCGAGTCGTTGATGCATCTTGTTCGTTCTCGACATTATCCGTTGCCGAATCGCCATTTTTGGGATGATATTGGAATTTGTTGAGTTTGTTCTTGGTAACCTCGGACACAGGCTGGAGTGGACGAGGTTTCGGTGTTTGGTGGACGGGGTTGCTCCTCGATCGCTGCCATGGCGAGCGCTGCAGTTGTTAGAGGTGCTCAACTGATAGTCTTTTGATTCGTACCTTATTTCGACCAGCTTGATCCGAGTAGGACTTTTGAAGAGGCATTATACTCTGCAGAGCTTAAACATTCCGACCTTTAAATTCGTCAAGCCTGGTGATGACTGAGAGTGGGACAATTGAATGGAGTGGGAGGGCAGAGAGGGACGCGTTTAATGACTAGAACGCGTCGCGACCCCTTGCAGATGATTGTTGCCAGATCACGTGCTCGAGATCAGCAAGTAGGTAAACTACCCCACATTATCTATCTGCAGGAGCTATGTCATCCCACCAGGAGCTTCCCGCTACTCCACCACGTTATCAACGGGCATGTGCGTCAGTGGGCAGACTTGACAGCGTCACCATTAGGTCCGTTATCTAATGTTCTGACAACCCCGACCTGGGCACTAAATTTTTACTTCTGAATACTCCTAGGGGCTCTGCTCCTTTACAGCTTGTAGCTGATCGCTTAATGGCTATGAATCCTCAACCTAATGGTGCGGGGCCTACCCAGTCCCGCGAGAACTACAGACACTCGATGGAAGAATGGCGCCAGCAAGCCCTCGCCCAGCGCAACCAATATCAACCACGAGTCCAAGAGCAAATCAACCGATCATTCCAAGAATACTTACCTCCCTTTTACGCTTCAATAATTGGCTATCGGCGGGACTGGAATCTCCTCGTTGCAACCTCACGAGTCTCCGGCTTTGCTTCCACCCTCGGCCGAGACCTCGAGGACGAAGAAGCAAAGGCCATTGCCGAATACACCCTCAGCAACATCCATACCAATGCAGCCCTCAAGTGGTTCACCATCGGACTCGCCGGATACATGACCTACCGTGGCCGTCACACTTGGCAATTCCCCTTCTACAAACCCAAACTGGGTGGCCGATTCAATCCCAACGAGGCTACCAGCCTGTTTACCAACAAGAAGATTCGTGGCCGTTACCCTCGCGCCACGTGGCATACGCTGCGATTCACTGCCTATGCCGCCGTCACAATGCTTATGGTCGAGCCCGTCTTCCGAGCTGTCAATTTCATCCGAACCGAGAGCGCCATGACACGCGACTCACGTTTAGAGCAGTTCACCAAGGATGCCAGCAAGCGTGTGGAGCAGGTCATGTCAAATCCTTCTGCAAGACAGGTGCCTTTCACAGGTAGAGATGCTCAGAAACCTGATGAGAACGCCTGGCCGAGTAGCGATACAAGCAACACAGCCTCTGAGAATAGCTGGCAGTCCGCCCCAACACAGTACTGGGACAAGACTCCTTCCACTTCCGAACCCCAGCAAAGCCAGGAATCCGAGAAGGAATGGAGTGTTCTTGACGACGATGACGACGATGATGCTTCCCCGGTTGCTGCCTCTACTCGCAATCAGCCAGTTTCTTCTACCTCTGGCTCCGCATGGGACCGCGTCCGACAGCAGGCCCAAGGTCCACCCCAACAGCAGCAGCAGCAGCAGCAGAGACCTACGACCCATTCTCAAATTTGGCCCGCTCGTCTCCGGTCCCAGACTCAGCCGCAGTCACAGTCCGGCTGGGGCAACAGATCTGCTGGTAGCTCCAGTGATGATTTTTCATTTAGCAATTCGGACGAGGAAAAGTCTCTTGCTAAAGAACAGGCACAAAATGAGTTTGACCGACTTGTTGACAGGGAAAGGAAGGGTGTGGATCAGGAAAACTCTTGGGGACGTAAATAAGACAAATGACATGTCCAGTGTTTAATTTGCACTTGGGCTCGCAGCTCATGTTTTGTACGCATATCACAGCATAAATAAAGTAAAATGAACAATATCGCTATGTCTCTGATTCGTTTCGTAGCTAACACGCAATTGTAAAATGCCTGAGCAGTCATTATTTGCCGGCTAAGCCGTCTACGCTGTACCGATACCCTTGTACAATCTGCTTGCATCCACCCCTATTCTACTGCTTAACTTCGTCAGATACTCCGACTGGTTCAACTGTATCACCACCCTCCTTTTTGTCGACAGTGGTCTCCAAGATGCTCTCACCCGCCATGTTTGTAACAAGGCTCTTCTCTACCTTTGCTTCTTCCTGTTTCGTTTCCTGCACAGGCACCTCTGTCTCCTCTTGAACAGGTTCCGGTGCAGGCTCCACTGCAGGTTGCTGCGTGGGGAGTTCGGGCTCGACCTCCTGGGGTAGTTTTCCTGCTGCAGGCTCTGGCTCTCTGTGCACTGGAACCGATTCTGACTCAGGCTCTGACCTGAGCTCTGGCTTGGGCTCTAGGTTGGGCTCTGACTGGGGTAGTGTTTCTTGAGGTGCCGCAGGCGTTGCAGATGCTGCAGATGCTGCAGATGTTTCTCCAGGTAACTCCTGTTCACCCTTTGGCTCGGTTCTTTCAACAATGAGCTCAGGTTTTTCGAGGCTCTTCTCAGGCTCAGACACTCGAGGTGACTCTCCAGATACAGACAAAGAACCCTCAGCGTCGATAGACCAAAGGGTTTGAGGAACCGAGAAGGTCAAAGAAGGAACGGGAGGTTGAGCGGCGGGCGCCGGTGCAGCGGGGCTCTTTGCCGGAGCTCGACGTTGTGGGCCCCGGGCGCGGCCCTTGCGAGCATCCGAAAGCGGGGCCTTTTCCTTCTCCTGTGTCAAATCCTCCTGCGGCTTAGACTCCTCCTCCTTCTTAGGGGCCGAAGGTCCCAATTTCAACCGCTTATTCAGGTCACTCATAAAGCCTGCCTGAAGGGCGGCAATCTTGCTACCGGCCGGCCTGCTGGGCACTGGGGGCTTTTGCTTGGACTCGACAGAATCTCCCGATGAAGTCTTAGTCGGTCGAGGAGGAATTTGAGGCTTTGGTTTGTCCGACACAGGAGGCCTAGACTTTCCCTCTTCGCTTGTCGTGTGCTTGGGCTTGGGTCGTTCAGGAATAGAGGGACGGTCCTCAGACACCTTTGTAACGGGCCGAGAAGAAATCTCAGACTTACTTGCTTCCTTTGGCTCTTCCTTAGGCTCCTCATTCAACTCGGGTTGAGGAGATTCAGAGACAGTAGCCTCGTAGAGATGACTCTCGGGAGCATCTTCCCAAATATCCCGGCTGGGGAATCGTTGGCTACCAGAAGGCCTCTTGTTGGTGTTGAGGAAGGACTCCGACTCGTTTGGGTCGTACCAGATCTGCTTCTCGGGGTTCTTGGGGAGTTGAACATCTACATGGCCGTTTGCCTCCTGCTCTGCGAGTTCTTCCTGTTTCTGGGCAAAGAAGTGCGCAGGCGTCTTGGGACGATCCGCACCAGACGATCTTCTTCGTGGCTGCTCTGTCTGGTCCGCCTGGTCTGGTGTCGAAACCTCGACGGTGTAATGCACACTCTCTGGTGCGTCTTCCCAGATGTCTTTGCTGGGGAAATGATGCCGTGCTTTGTTGCTCTGCACCGGCTTCTCGGTTTCCTTCTTGTTCTCCTCAGGGAAGAGAGGCTCGTATTCTTCGACATCGTCCAAAGACGTGGGGGCAAACTCTTGGGAGTCGTTGTTCTTGTAGATGCTAGTAGGCCTGCTCTTGGGTCTATTTGTCCTGCTCGCAGGTCGACTAGTCGGCTCCTCCACCTCGCCTGCGCTACCTCGGCGTTCCGGGGGAGGGTGAACAGCAGGCTGCTGGCTATAGGGATGATCATCGTTCTTAACTTCGTCGGAGGCAAGAATAGGTGCGTTGTATTCGTGATCCTCATCATCTACAGCAGCATCCTCGTCGCCATAAGAGCGGTACTCGGGGTGCTTAGGATCGTCAACATGCACCAAATTTTGGCCTTCGGGGCCGGTGATCTCAGATTTGAAGGAGAGGGGCTGGACTTTGTCTGCACCAGTGGAGGTAGGACGGGGCGAGAGGCGAGAGGTGTATTCTTCGCTGGCCTGGAAACCAACCTCATCCGTAGGCGTAGACTGATAACCCGATGTGCCTATAGTTATTAGTCAACGTTGTATAAAATTGACATCCAACTCACCCAAGCCAGATCCACGAGCCCGTGTATCTCTGACCAGTTTGTTCAAGTCATCCTTGCTCATGGCATAATCGTTCTGACGATCATGAAGGGGAGTCTGATGCTCTCTCTTGAGCGCCTCTGGGTGCTTCTCGTAATATTCCTTATCAAGCTTGTCCTGGGGTGCAACGCCGTGGCCATGAAGGCCGTAACTGCCAGGAGGTCCTCCGCGAGAGCTGTGCTTACGATGGTGGTGCTTCTTGAATTCCTCGGAGCCAGGGCCAGGTGAAGGAGCCTGGACGTCGCCAAGATGAGGGTTCATGGGCACACGCTGACCAATCTCGGGAATGCCATGCTCGTCCTCGCCTTCTTGTCGACCTTCACTAACTGAGACGCTGGTGCTAGACGGCTTCTTGAGGCTCTGGCTAGATGCAGGGCGGCCAATGCCGAATTGTGCG
Source organism: Fusarium sp. NRRL 66182 (assembly GCA_013266265.1). Lineage (NCBI taxonomy): Eukaryota > Fungi > Ascomycota > Sordariomycetes > Hypocreales > Nectriaceae > Fusarium > Fusarium sp. NRRL 66182. The sequence continues at coordinate 55,986 of JABFAK010000021.1, read as the reverse complement.
GCCTTGTCGGAATCGGTGCGGGTCACAGCCTGAACCCGCTGCTTCGCACTTTGTGCGGGCAAAGACGGCCTAGGCGCATGCAGCTTAAGGTCCTCAGCTACGGTACGTGTCTGCTCAGGCGAGGCTGCTCGGGGCTGCTCTGCAACCTGCACCTGTTCAGGTGTGATTTCATGAGCCACAGCACTGTATTCAGCACCCTCTTGACCGATCGAGGGCATGGGGACGCTAGTCGAGCGGTTGGTTGGGTCCAGCTCAACATCGCTGGCGCTAAATCGATGAGAAATGGGGCTCTTCTGAGGAATGCCCTCGTTGAAAGGAGAAGGGGCGAAGCGGCTTGGATTGGGAGATATTGAGCGGTCGTTTCGTTTCGTGAGGGGACGAGGTGGTACTCTGGGAGGACCACCAGCGGATTCGTCCTTGTCCTGGGTCTTGGCCGGACGGGGTGGGATAGCTGGTGGTTGTTGCATGGCGGCAGCGGTCATTGTCGATTGAGAGAGAGAGAGGTGATAGAAATTCAGATGCTCGAGAGAGCGAGTGGTTGATGAAACAAAATAGAAGATACGCCTAGTCTCATGTAAGACAACGGATGTGTTGTGTAAATGGATCCTAGGAAGACCAACGAGAGGTCAGAACTGGGGCAATTAGTATAAAGTTCAAATGGCAAGAGGAGACCTGGGCAATTGGGCAGGTAGAGCACGAATTAGGTGCTTGCTTTGCGTAACAGGGGGAAAAGACTGGTATTTAAAGCCTTTGGCAGCTTCGATCCAGCTCAGGATTTCATGTGCCAACAACCCCTGGGCTTATCGGGACCACTGCAATCGACGATACATGGAGGGCGAGGGTACCTCTACCAAGAATTGCCCGAAATTCAATGCCACAGCGTACCCTGTCAGGTACCTGGCTACTGTGTACTGTAGGTAGGTATACAACGCCCACTCTCTCTGCATTGCGCCCGTCACACACCGATTGATCTTTTGTCAGGGACGACCTACCAATGGGGTTGCCGTGATTGGTACTGTATTGGCTTGGTTGGGGATGACGCGGTGTAGTTCGATCTGAGGAAGAAGCAGGAGGGCGGTTTAGGATAGGGAAGCAGAAATAGTAGCACTTCAACCGAGATATCTCAGGGGGATCCCGATGGATTAACAGGTCCATTTATACTCTCGATTCTGGCCTCGATGCAAAATCGAACGTCCAGGTGACGAGATCCAGTGCCACTGGAGCTGGTGACTTTGACCATCGTCACTTTTGGGAAAACAGGGATGAATGGCGCCAAGCTGTACTGTGTTATGAGCACTGTGTCTGGATCTTCGATTGTTTTTGATGAATTAAAGAGAACATGGGTGTGTTGAATAAGGTCCCAAACGGTCTGTATTCTCGGAGTGCTTGCTGTTCAAGCTTCAGAGGTATCTCCAATTGTTCCAGCAGCATTTAATCACGAATTGAGTGCATCTTATGGCCTCATTTCCATCTTGATCTTTGTCTTGAAGCTGACTTCAAAGAGTTGCCAGGTAAAAGGGTCGGCGTCACTGTCACAGAACCCAGCAAGTCCCAGTCTCCCAGATACAGGCTCGGGCAGTCCTTACCACCCCGCATGATGCCACAGTCCCTGGACGGAAAGGTCGTGTCGAGCTATGTATGCTTACCTATCTCATCATGCAGGCAACGAAAGTTGAGACACGCAGAGCAACAGCAACACAGGCAGCTCAATGCTCGAGTCTGTTGCTCTGCTGTTCCTTTATTACTAGGTATCTTACACTCTTACTCTATCGATAGTAAATCTAGGTATCTATCTCTCTCATTGCAAACAAACTGTACTCGTGCCTTTAACTTTCAGCAGCTCGTACATTATGGCGGGGATCTCCTGCAACGCTTGCAGCATGATCCCCACCAACCGATCGATGCTACGGCCGGCTTTGTTGACGCTGTCGCCCATAAAAGGTGAAGGGAATGACGCTTACTCGACGGCCTGTTACTGGACAATACGGTGAGCCTGCAAAACTGACGGTCGTCTGACCTGCCAAACGGAGCTATCGACTATCAAAAAAAGCTTGCATTGTGGAAGCGAGTAACCTATAGGCAACTTCGATCCAGGTACAGTGCTTTGAATGATACATGTTTACAATAAGTCAGGTCTCGACCGTTCCGTTGTGTGATTGAATAGGCCCATCTCTCTTCAAGTCTTGAACGACGATCTGGGCGTTGTCAAAATTCTAGACTTCTCTCACGTTCCATGCCGCCGCCATAGCAAGAACCTGGTTCGAGGATCGCCGCGTCTTAAGGAAAAACTCTGTTTCCCCTGGGCATCTTGTCACAATCCTCCAGTCGAATCACATCCCGTCCGCCCCCTCCACTCTGCACATGATGCCGCAGCTTTTCCGCAAAGAGGTCTATCCTGACGCCATTCCCAGTAAGAAACGCTCCAGTTGACCGAGAGCGTAAAGTAGAACCGGTCCGGTCCGGTTACCCTATAGACGGACAACACAAGTAGATTTCCTACCAAATTCTACTACCCCCAGATACCAGATAAGAGGACTGGAAGCTGTGACAAGTAGTTACCCACACCCTGCGCAGCCATGACCTCAATCAAACTAGCGGCGATCTCAAGGCATCACGAGGATCCTGAAGCTTTATACGCTATCTGCCTATTCAGATTGTTTCTTGTCTGGCCATCGCTGGTTACTCTAGTCTGGAGGTAGTTCAAGGCCTCCAAGAGCCAATTCAAGCAGGTTACAGCTTGCCCTATGATATGGAAAGTACATTTTGAATAGATGGCGGATAATAGCTTACAGTCACCTTGCGGAGCTTCGGAGCTAGCAATCTTAACCGTTATCAATGCATGAATGAGCTTTGCAGCAACGCCCGGCAGCTCCCTAGAACACAATGCTTATGATCAATTCAATGACATGACTGAATAACGCAATCGTTGAAACTCGTTTGAGAAAATAACAGCAACTACAATCAAAACGTGAGCCGTTCCTCGTCCCAGACGCCAAATTCCAGCTGGGTATACAGGCCACTGCTCTCAGCAGGATCCTAACTCGTCGAAATAAGCGGATTTTGAATCAGCACCCTCCTCCTCCCCCATGAGCTACCAAAAGCTGCAGGAATCTTTTATGGGAAGATATCCTGTACACATGATATTGATTTCATGCGGACTGATGCGTACGCAGTTGACTGTGTAAGCAGCAGATGCGCCTAGACAATCATCTGCGCAACACCCTGACCACCAAGAGTCTTGCTGCCGACAAAGGCCTGTCCCTTGACGCCAGCGAGCAGGTAGCAGAGGGCAGCCAGGAGCAGAAAGACGGCGGCGGCGACCAGGCTGCTCGCGCCGCTAACGATGCTGATAAACTGCAGAGCAGACATGACGCCGTAGGCGGCTGCGCGCATGTAGTTGGTCGAGATCTTGCGAATGACATCGTCGAACTTGCCAGAGGTTGGGCAGATTCGGAGGAGGAGAGGGACCTCGATGAATAGGATGACAAAGGCCGATGCGCTGTTGTACTGTGAGTCTGAGTGCATTCATCATGGCGAAAAGGAAGTCCTACATGGCAAAGGCGCAGAAGATAATGCGAACAACATGAAACGAAAAGATGTTGGCGATTCCGACAGCCAGACAAATGATCATGGAAAGAATTCCAAGCCTACAGCAGCAATGTCAGTCGGTTGTTGACCCAGCGGTTGGTTCGGTTCGGTATGGATGTGCTTCGCAAATAAGGGACTCGATAACTCCATAGCTATCGCCAAAGCTTTACAAGGCCGAGGATCGGTAGCTTACCATTGTCCGTAAATGCCTATACAGCGATTAGTATCAACTACAACCGGCGCAATGCGTTGGAGAGCCACATACTGAAGTTTCGCGTCTGAAACTCCTCCTTAAGCGTCATCTTGCCAGCTTACGTCGAGCGCTTCGTATTCGGGCTTGGAACGGCCGAGAGAGATTGTAGGCGGAGCGACCGAGATACAGTGGGTAATCAATGCGGGTTCGAATTGATGAGAGTTGTTGATGGCTGCGAAGGCGAAGACGATGGTGATCAAGTCGAGAGGTTGTGATGTCAAGTATGAAATGATGCACGTAGCCTTTTCGCAAGACGGGATGGGTTGCTGAGGTGGTCCCCCAATTTTGATTGAGGCTGGTGCAGGGCTTGGCTCTTAATACGGGCAAGGTTCCAGTGGACAAGGCGACGGGACGGGGTTCCTTGTCTGTAACGAGGATGGCGCGCTATTGATTGTCCAAGCCAAGGGTGAGACAAAGGTCTTTTTGACATGCAACTAGGTAGGCGAATGCGGTTCACTGTCACAGATTTGTCCCATCCGTGTCCCTTTATCTCTTTCAATTTCTCTAGGCAACTTCATTCTCTCTCTGTACAGCCAAGTGACGTATAATGACTACGCGGCATTTGCCAAGCCTCGTCGATGCGGAGTTGCCGCTGACATCCGTGATGTCCTTGGAGAGACAATGGCAACTCGCGAAAGGCGACTCACATGCTTGGCAAGTTGAGAGCCCCCATAATATATAATATGGACTCATACCTGGGTACACTGCCTCTTCAGCATTATACCAAGTCTTGAATGGTGTGTGTCGTGGCCCCACGAATCATTATCTGTCTTAAAATTATAGTAACATCAGATGGGTATTATATGCTGGCCATGCGTAAATGAGGAGATCGACGAGAGAGATTGGTCTAGACCTTTCATAACTATAATAGTATCCGTATCCTCTCTTTTTATGAATAACCTCATAGTCAAGTCATTCAGCCCTGCCACCAACATTCAAACTAATCGTTCCATTGCCTGCCGTATCGTGTTCCAATCATGTGGTCAGGTGGAGTAGTTCCTCCCGCGAGAGCTATATCTACAGCATCGAGAAGTTGCCCATTACATCATTCCTTCAACACCAAGCTTATCAACGACCTCTGTCTCTCTCCATCATGACTTGACTTCTCGATTCTATTGATAAGGGATACCGAGTTCAACGTCTCAACGCCATTGAATTGGCACGCTCTTTACCGTCAGTTTCGGCTGACACCTGAAAAGAAAAGAAAAAATGACTTATACTATCCTTTCCGACGACCAGGTCAACATTCTTCTAGAAGGCCTCAAAATTGATGAACTCGATGAGTTCAGTCATGTCCTGGCTTCATCCCTCCACGAGTACTCTACTGGAGTGCCGGGCCTGGAGGAAGCCTTCCATCAACCGGACTGTACTACAACAACACACCCAGAGACTCTGGCCAAGACGTTCTACATGCCCTCCTGCGCCCCATGCGGGATGGGTTGCAAAGGTGAGTTGATTGCCATAACCGGGTGTATTGATCATTCTGACCTATTAGTCATTTCTTCCACCAGCACAGAAGCAGCCCAAAAGCCTGGTGCTGAGCGGACTAGCCACACAGGCGTTGTTAACCTTTTCAGACCAGATGGATCACCACTCGGCATCATACACGCAAGCACCTTGACAGCCTTTCGAACTGCTCTAGCATCAACCTGTCTTCTAGCACGGCGCAATCATGTCAAGACTTTGGCTGTATTTGGCGGTGGCCTCCAGGCCTACTGGCATATCCGACTAGCGCTCATGATGCGCGGGAGCACCCTTAAGCACGTTCATATCATCAACCGTCAATGGTCCGATAAAGCGACCGGGCTTCTGCGGAGAATCGCCGCCGTCTCTCCCGAGATCAAAAGACGCGAGGGCTGGACAGATACCAAGTTCGGACTCCTGATCCCCGCCTTCCACGAATACCGGCGTCTTATCAAAGAACAGATAAGAGACGCTGATGTGATCTACTGCTGCACCGCATCACAGAATGATCTCTTTGATGGATCTATCTTGACGTCTCACGAGGGCCGCAAGAAAGGACGCCTCATCATTGCTGTTGGCAGCTGTACGCCAGACATGAGAGAGCTGCCTGACGATCTCATCCAACTGGCGGTCAAGAGACACGAAAAACCTCACCGGCACTTCCACAAGCATGCGATCGAAGGCGGAGTAATCGTTGTTGATAATATCCAAGGCGTACTCAAGGAAGCCGGTGAAATCATTGCTGCCGATGTTGGCCCTCACCAACTCGTAGAGTAGGCGTGCATCTCAACTCTCGAAACTGTCACTAATATTTATCCCTAGACTTGGAGAATTGGTGATGCTCCATCGTCTGGCTACCGACGGGTCCAGCGAAGCCTCTAGCAGCCAGGCATCTATTTCTTCGGATATGTCTAGACCGGGCATCCATGGCAGAACGACCTCCATGTCAAGCATCCTCAGCAGCGGCAGCAACGCCAGCGAAACCCCGACCAGCCCTACTGGTTCGGTAGCCTCATCTTCCAATTCCTACGTCAACTCTCGAAAGCATTCTAGTGGCTCCGAAAAGGCCAAAAAAGAAGATCACCTCTGCCGATGGTTGCGGGACGGCACTGTTGTGTATAAGAGCGTTGGGCTTGGTCTGATGGACCTTGTTGTAGGAACGCACATGATCAAGGTTGCTAATGACAAGAATGTAGGAACACGGATAGAGGGATTCTAATCATATATAACCGGCGATAAATGCTGTTCGTCCTAATACATACTTAATCTACTTATGCATAAATACTCTACTCAGCGACCCAGATGGCAGCCATACCCATGCCGGTTCCGACACACATGGATGTGGCGCCGACCTTCTGACCTGTTCGCTTCAACTCATATAGTAGAGTAGAGACCTGTCGGGCACCAGTGCAGCCTAGGGGATGGCCAAAGGCAATGGCGCCTCCCTTGGGGTTGATCTTCTCCTGAGGAATACCTAGCTCATTGGCGCACCACAAGCACTGGCTGGCAAAAGCTTCGTTGATCTCCCAGATATCAACGTCGTCCTTGGAGATGCCAGCAAGGTCGAGGGCCTTGGGGATAGCCTTCCAAGGACCCTGGCCCATGAGAAGGGGCTTGACACCGACGACCGAGGCACAGACGTACTTGCCGAGGATCTTCTGTCCGAGCTTCTCAGCGGTAGATCGCTTCATGAGAAGGACAGCAGCGGCGCCATCGGAGATCTGACTGGCGTTGCCAGCGTGGATGGATCCGTCCTTGGCGAAGGCAGGACGGATCTTCCCAAGGGACTCGACGGTGATGCCGTCCCGGACACCATCGTCCTTGGAGACGGTAATCTCCTTGGTGTTGCCCTCCTTGTCCTCAAACTTGACCTTGAGGGGAGCAATCTCCTCGTCAAAGAGACCCGCCTTTTGGGCCTTGAGAGCCTTCTGGTAGGATGAGGCGGCGAAGGTGTCTTGTTGGGCTCGGGAAATGTTGAGGTCCTTGGCCATGTCCTCGGACAAGACACCCATGGGAACCTTGCAGTTCGCGGCCTCGGCGTGCTTCTCAAAGTCTTCTGAGAATTCGGCCACAGCGCCAGGACCGTAGTTGAGAGACATGCTCTCGACACCAGCACCAATACCAATATCGATCATACCAGTCTTGATCTGGTTGGCCACGTCGACGGTAGCCTGAAGGCCAGAAGAGCACTGTCGGTTCAATGTTCGGACAGCGATGGACTCAGGGAAGCCGGCGAACAAGCTGGCAGCCCGCATCTCGGTGGCACCACCGCCAGGGGCAAGCACGGTTCCGACACATAGATCCTCGACGAGCGCAGGGTTGATCTTTGAGCGGTCGAGGATGGCCTTGAGAACTCCGGCGAGGAGGTCAGCGGCAGGCGTGTCCTTGAAACCGCCACGGCCTCCCTTTGTGAATGCGCTTCGGCAGGCGGCGGTGACAACAATCTGGTAGTGATTAGTAAGGCTCAGGCGCAAGATGGATGATTCCTGCAGACATACATCGTCAGGGTTCTTCTGGAGGATCTTGTCGCGACCGCCAGCGGTCGGGTTACCAGAGAGCTGGCCTCCAAGCTGTACGATTCGGTCGGTGACTACAGAAGAGTTAGTTGATCAAACCAATCAAGCGCAAGGCTCATCGACCAGACAGACATACCACCCATCTTGATTATGATGTAAAGTTATGTGGACGAAAGAGTGATGAATGGGTGGGTATAAAGCGCAATGTCAGAACAGAAATGGTTGGAGGTATAAAAGGTAACAGAGACGATTATTATACAGGAGCAAAGCCGGTAAACCTCGGATGTTGTGTAAGAGAAGAGTTGAGAGATTGTCACAGGAGACAGGAAGACAGGTCAAAGGTCAAAGGTCAAAAGACCCGCCGTGACTGGGGACCGAGGCATCTCGTCGCCCCAGACTTGGCAACTTTTTTTTAGCTCAACCTTTAGCGTCTGTTCACATGCCAGTTTCCCCAGCTTTCAGCGCGGGGGAATCCCCCAAAATTGATGTGGCGCGTTGCCGTCACGAGCAGGACATTAAAACTCCAAGAAAAAAGAAAAAAAGATGATGCTGTGGTTGGTTAGAGTGTGATAAGCATGTGGTGCCCTTGGACAATTATCACAAGGAAAAATGATCAAACACCTCCAAGGAGTAAGAACCTCTATGTCAATGTAACAAGAACTGATATGCAACCAATCAACGACTCTAGTCTTGAGATGCGGTTATGGAATAAAAATGAGTTTGGTATAAAGTAACACAGAAGCGCCAACCATATGAACCCCGAAGACGGCAGACACTGCCTATTCTTAGGTAAGCTAACCCAAACACATACCAACTCTTCCTCTTTATTTCATACGTGCATCATATGACAAGGAAAGACCATCGCACTCTGAAACAGCTGGGCTCCAAGCGCTTATATCGTCTTCTTGAAAAGACGGAGATGTCGTCGATAAGGCATCCCAAGGCGAGCTAGAATCCCCGGCAGATGTTGAGTCATACGGTGGGATCGTGACCGGTATGGAATTGACAAAAGTTGTATCAAGCTGAATAGCTGGTATCGTTGATGATGAAGGCACTGTCAATGCTCGACTACGCGCGCCAGTAGGAAACTGCTGCGGCACCTGAGGTGTCAGCATGTAAGCCCCGAGGGCATCCGGAGGCTGCTGCGTATAAGATGGACCAAGGTTGTTCCACGATGGATATTGACTAGGGGGTGCGGATCTGGAAACTTGCGACGCTGCTTCTCGAAGTGATTAGTCGTGTTCTTCTACACGGCAGCGTCGGGATAACTTACCAGCTTCATCGACAAGACCCAGAGACTTGAGCGCCTCGACTCCCAGTTCAACACTGACCCGTTGGTCTGGGAGTTTGGCAAGTCGTATTTGCAGCTGCTGCTGAATGCCCCCAACAATCTCCGCATCAACCACGTCCAACACGCCGAAATGCCTGGCGTCCCTCCATCGCGGCTTGGGCACTGGGTGTATTTTGACGCCCCAGTTGCGTGCAAAATCATTGTCGACAACACTCGACTGACGCGTGAGGTAGCACTTGGCTATGCACGGTACTTGGGTGGTTTGGGTTTTGAGAGTGATGCGTATCATCTGACCGTCCTTGACTTTTGCTGATTGAAACCTTTGAACATTTCGAAGGGGCTGGGCTGACATCTGCCAGCCAGGCGCAGAGGGCTGTATAGGTGATTGCCCTTGACTTGGAAGCTCGTCGTCAGTGTATACGGCTGACTCGTCAAAATTGTCAACCGAAAGCTGAGGAAACGGCAAAGAGTCCTGCTGAGGGCTGAGAAGCGGGAATGCTAGCGAAGCATCGGGCTGCATTGGCTGATCTTGAGTATCGAAAGTAGTTCCAGCCGAGCCACCCCTTGCGTGTCGAGACAAGAACCCAGCGGCATGAGAATTCGTTGAAGAGCTGCTTCGACGTCTTGTTCGATCTTTGGAAATTGGGCTTAGACTTAGTGGCGACCGTGATCGAGCTGGAGCCTGCTTGAAAGTGTCGCCAATAACACTCAACTTCAAGCGCCCAGGCCGCTCAGAAGCAGGGTTTCGCTGTCTATTTGGCGGTGCCATGGCTTTTTGGAATATCGGCCGATGAAATATCAGGCAGAGAAGAACGGAAGTATAAATGCCGATACTATGATAGGTAGTTGGGCAATGTAGAAAAGGCTTGTTATAAAGAATGTGAAAGTTGCCGAGCTCGTCTGATCTTGGGGCGTGACTTTGATACAAATAGAACAGGAACGTGGCACACAAGTTTTTTGGAACTAGATTTATGCGAATATCTTTACGAAGGGCCCCTTATATTCGTTGAAAAACAGCTTTGCTAGGTTTTCAACATCACAGCAGGCAACACAGGAAATGTGCAAGTGTTTATGTCCAGTCACTGGATCTCGCCTGGGGCCGGCATCCTTCTCTAACAATACGAAATCAGCCTGATAAGAGCCTTGGATAATTTGTCCACAAAACAATCAAGAATAAGACGTCCAAGTGGTCACCATGTCTCGTTCTGCACAGCCGCTTCACCGTAGACAGAGGCTGAGCAGCCCTGATAAGTTGTGCAACTGAAACTGGCCACGCATGGTTGAAACTACAGAATTTCATTGAGATAGAGGCGCGGTCACGGATCAAAGTTGCATCCCCCATGTCTGTACATGCAATTGCCTTGTTGTAAGCGCTACGTTTATGCTAGCATCGAAAAAAAGGCGACTGGATGACATGTCAACCGTCTGCTGCGCCTCCAACAGCCCATATTATCCGGGCACCAGGCTCTGGAAACAGGCAGTTCCAAGCGAACAAGTTTGAGTAAGACGGCCATGACATGGAATGCCTCATTTAATTCCGTACGCGCCCTACTTTGCTGTTGAGCCGCATGTTGAGCCAGCTCCATGCTGCCCATTGTTGCGCATCACGCCGTCAGAGAACATAAAAGATCTTCGTTTCTAGATCCATGGGGCTTACATGAAGCTCAACTCAGCGACTGCGACTAACCAACCAACCAACCAACCGCGAGTATGGTGTCCGAGTATTTCTCCATGCTTTCTGACACCTGCGGTAGCTCTTCGACCGTACTGGTCCTTATGATGGTTGTCAATTCCGAAACCACAGGCCAATTTCCTCCAAAAGCAACTGGCTCGAGGCCAGAACAGACAATGACCCCTGTTACCGTCTTTCAAGCCTTGGCCATGTGTCCGGTGAACAGAGCAAATAACTCGAGAGACAGTGAGCAAAGCTGCTGTCAGTCTTTTGTCAAGGTATACATACTCAAAAGCCTGCGATATGACGAGAAGCTAAACTTTTCTTAGGCGTTTAGGCATGATCACAACCCTGCAGGACGGGGAAACCCATCTCCCGTAGCGAATCCCCCGGAGTCCTCGACTGGAGAAAAGTGCGGCCGTGGGCGGTTGAAGACCTTTTCGTGGAGGTCGAGCTGGGCAAAGAGTCAAGTGACTAAGCCCCGTACACAGGCCTTTTATGATATACGATGCAAGAGACCTTGGCGTCGTCCGACATATACATGTCTGGGGCAGAGCCAAACTCGGGGAAAGGGACCATCAGATGAGAATGATGCTACGAACCCTGGACCTGAGAAAAATGAATACGTTTATAAAAGTACTGGTCAGACCGGGACTTTTAAAGAAGAAGAAGAAGAAGAATTAGAGGAGAAGCTCGGCTGTCTGGATATCGCTTACGTGAACAGACCAGTGAGGGCTGTGAGCCCAGGTATTGAAGAAGCATATATGCAAGGAGATGCCCTGACCCCACCAGAGATAGAGTTCTCTGAAGATAGTGATATGGAAGATGACTATTGGACGTGGGATCAGGATACACAACGGTTCCGGCATTGGGATGGTGAACTCGGGGATTGGGTGTGCTTCCCTGAGAGATTCGACTGATGTGACTTGATCAAGCACAAGAGATGGGGATGTGTTGCCAACAACCAGATATAGTCAGTACTATAGACTGGGGCATATACTCATTGATCACTATGGTTGGATATTCAACTCAGCTAAGCACAGCATCACTGCTTTCTCTACACCCCAAACTCCTCGTCCGCTCAAGTGACCGCTCTTACATCATGTCATCATAAATGCCCTCCAAAGTCCCAGCTCCCAAATCAAGCCTTGCTCTCGGGCTTATCCTTGACAGTCTTTTCATCGGGGGAAAAACTCAAACTGACGCTGTTGACACAGTGGCGCTCGTCAGTAGGCGTGTCGTAGCCTTCACCCTTGAATACGTGCCCCAAGTGACCGCCGCAGTTGGCACAAACAATCTCTGTCCGCGTCATGCCAAGAGTGCGATCCTCGTGACGGACAACGGCGCCGGGGAGACTGTCAAAGTAGGCCGGCCAGCCGCAGCCAGATTTGAACTTGTGGCCCGCCTTGTAGAGCGGCGTGTTGCAGCCCGCGCAAGTGTAGACGCCCTCTTCAGGGTAATGCTTGTCAAACTTGCCTGAGCCGGGAGGCTCGGTTCCCTTTTCGCGGAGGATGCGGAATTGCTCTGCCGCCGTGTGAGTGAACTGCGCGCTATGTCTTGGTAGGTCTGAACTTGCCCTTGTTGAGGACGGCTCGCCACTCGTCGTTTGAACGCTGATCAGGATAAGACATGCTGGAGGAGTTCTTGGATGAGGTGCCGAATAGAGCGCCCAGTAGGGGAATGCCGGACATGGATCGAAGGGGAATTGGTCTAAGAGCCAGGTGTGAAGGCAGCGGAGGTCTCACACGGGTGATGTTTGAGAATGTATAGATAAGCGTCGATAGGAATGGAGAGAAGCGCATTGAGAATAGAATTGGCCTGTAAGTATTTATATCTGGTTCAAGGACGAGTTGACATTCACGACCACAAGAAGAGGTTATAGCCTCGATCTTAGTGGCAAGGAAAGTGACAAATCATGAGTTCCGAGCTGTGGAATCAAAGAATAGTTGCATCATCACTTATTTCGCACAGCCACATCCCATATCAGCATGGATACGTTGTGGCTTGGATAAGCATTCCAAATATCTGAACCGCCCATTACCATAGTACTCGAAAACACCTAGGGCGCATCATAGAACAGTCTTTCTTTGTCAGAACAACAAGAGAACAGTTTTGAAACCTTAGCCCCCAAGCCCGTTGAATTGTGGCTTAAGAAAAAAAAGGGTTCACTTGGAACATAAAGTATCGATAGATGTGATGTGTCTAGATTCCTCATAAACTATCAAACATTCTAGGTTAAACTTCGAGTGCTTCTATCATGTACGTACCAAATCATATTGGGTTGCAATCATGCAAAAGGACAGCAGAAGCTTCGATCAAACAATGGCTGAAGCACAAGTAGCACCCCCGCCAATTCCAGGGGGTCAGATACCTACCGCCCAGCGCCCGTGCACTAATTCCGCTCAGCAGCTAATGGAAACTAAAACACCAGCGACATGACCACCTTGGCACCTCCCTATTGACCTCCATTCAACTCTAGGCACACCCTTTTCTCGACTCCAGGTTGCCACTTTACAACAACACTCGCCTACAAGAGTCGTCTTAGGAATCGCTTCACCTCAAATCTTCCGACGACTTAAATTCTCTCTGCGCACTCTCTCGCTACCGACATCATCATGTCTAGGAGAGCCCCGAACCCCGCCGCTGAGCGGGCGGCGCAAAACCAAGCTACCATCAAGAGCCTCCTCAAGTTGGAGGCCAATAAGGTCTGCTCCGATTGCAAAAAGAACAAGCGTATGCTACAGACTCTAGACTGAGGCATCGCATTTTTGCTGACTTTACTAGATCCCCGATGGGCCAGCTGGAACCTAGGTGTCTTCATTTGCATCCGATGCTCGGGCATCCATCGTGGCATGGGCACTCACATCAGCCGAGTCAAGTCCGTCGACCTCGATTCCTGGACCGATGAGCAACTTCAGAGCATTCTGAGCTGGGGCAATGCTCGCGCCAACAAATACTGGGAGGCCAAACTTGCGCCAGGCCACGCCCCATCTGAAGCCAAGATCGAGAACTTTATCCGAACAAAGTACGAAATGAAGCGATGGGTCATGGATGGCCCCATGCCCGACCCTGCGACGCTTGATGTCGACGGCGACGACGACGTGCCCCTGAGCCTGGTAAAGGAGAAGCAGGTTATAGAGCGCAAGGAATCTCTCAGAAAGGCTTCGTTGCCCAACTCACAAGTACCAAAGCCTGTCCCTCCGCCCCAGGAAGATCTTATCGGTGGAGATCCCGTTCCTGTACGGTCGAGCAGCGCTGCTCCGCAGACAGCCAAGATTCCTCCCAAGGCGGAACCTGCTCCTCCGAGGACGACGAGTGGAAAGGACTCGCTGCTTGGACTCGACTTCTTTGGCGAACCTGCAGCGCCTCCACGACCAGCCAGTACAACCGGCACCGCCCCGAGCGGTCAGTCCCGTCCCGATTTGAAGCAGTCTATCCTGTCTCTATATGCTTCTGCACCTCGACCACAGGCTCAGCCACAACCGCAGCAACAGTCCGCAGGAGGCTTTGGCGGTTTCGCTTCTCCCACCATGAGCCACCATTCTCAAGGCTCGGTTGGCGGCTTCAACGATGCCTTTAGCAGCTTCAGCATCTCCAGTGCGCCTAAGCCTGCAGCTCCCGACCCTTTTGCCAGCCTTGGCTCCGCCAGTCGTACCACCACCACATCGAGCAGCAATGCCTTTGGTGGCCTAGGAGGGGGTAGCTTCTTTGACAGCAAGCCCTCTCAGCCCGCAGCCCCCTCTCACCAGCATCAGTCCTCCAACTTTTCTAACTTTGGTGGCTTCTCCTCTCCTGCTCCGGCTCCTGCTCCGGCTCCGGCTGCGCCCAAGCCTGCCCAATCCTCTGCTATGGGTGATCTCTTTGATCTTTCCGCGCCTGTAACCTCATCTCCTCCCCCACAACAACCCACCCCCGCTTCCAGCAGTTCCGTCTTCAACCTCTCCTCTCCTCAAAGCCCCCCCGCTGCGCCCACTGCCACCGCTACAACAACTACTACAGCAGGTTCTCTTGGCGGTTTCTCTGGTGTTGATGCTTGGGGTGGAAGTGAATGGGGAGCACCCGCACCAGCCCCTGCACAGAAAAGCCCTCAACCACCGAAGCCAGCAGCCAACGACTTTGGGTGGGGAAGCTCGGGAGGCGCCTTTGCCAGCACTCCCATAGTTCCTGGAGCATCAGGCGGTTTTAACCCAATCTCATCGCCCAAGGTATCAGCCGACGAGGAGTTTGGCGGATGGACAAGCAGTGGACCACCTGCAAGTGGCAGTCAAGCCAAGCCCAGCGGCTTTGGTGGAGACGAGGATTTGTTTTCTAACGTGTGGCAGTAGGGGACTTTGGAAACATGTAGAAGGGCTGTCGGCAGGGGTTTTTATAAAATGATTGCAGGCATGTTTGGGCGTTTGCATGTTAGTTAGGAGTCATGTAGATGCGAAACGGGGATGGCTTAAATTATACGACCATTACGATGCTGATGTGGGTGATGAATCAATGCGAATGTATTCAGATAACGCCGGCCTAACGCTGTTAAAGCAGTAAACTTCCGGGGGAATAATCTCTGTACCTCCTAGTTGTAGATCTTTGAGTGTTCCGAGGTTGTCGCCCTGGCTGATGCCAGGGGCCTCTGAAGAACATGTCGTGCTCCAGTTCAAACGACAGCCATGTATTACAACACCTCTCAGACCCAACATTTACGCCTTGCAGTCCAAACGCTTAAAACAACAGCTTGGCGCCGTAAAACAGCACCAGGAAGACGGCAATTACAATCCCCGACAATTTGAGAATCGCGACACGATTGCCGGATGCAGCCATGCGGGTTAAGCGGCCAGCGGAGCCCTTCATCTGCGTGGTCATGGAGGAGAAAGTATCGGACTGTCAGGAGGAGTCAGTTGCGGTTGTAGCCAGGCCGAAGAGGGCAAACGGACGGTGTTGTCAATGACATCCTGGGCACGGGCGTTATCGTAGATGTCGACTGTCACGCCGCGCAGGGCGGAGACCTTTGCAGAAAGTTCGTCAAGGCGCGCATTGTTTTGGCGCTCTCGTTCGTAGGCTTCGGACATGATGCTCAGAGGCTGCGAAGAAGGGTCGGGTCGGGTCGAGAACAGGGGCTGTCGTCGGGGTCCGTTAGGCGTCGAACAAGGACGGAATGAATGATTGAGTTTATTGATTTTCCTTTGTCGCGGTATAGAGTTGAATGCTATGTCTTGGTTTCAAATCGTCTCTTCAAAAGCCAAATGCCAAGTGTTGAAAGGGGTTGAGGTCCAACCTGGAGCGACAGCCATGACGGACTCTCCTGGTTTGGGTTTCAGACCGGAGTCCGCCACGCCTGCTGTAGCCTGTAGGTAGGTACCTACCTACTTCATCGCTGCACCGCCACATGTTGAATTCAATAGCCACTGCGGGCATGAATTAAACTACCTACTAACTTATGTACCTATCCGCAGAGAATTCTCCGCCCAAAGAACAAACAACAAGGATACAGACACAAATATGGATTGCTGCCGATTCTGTTATTCACAGCGGCGCTTGTCAACTGCGCCACATGAAACTCGCCCCATCTGTGCCTTTACTCTACTCTGCATGTTCTGTACGTCAAACCCAACCTCCTATCTGTTCTTCTGGCATCTATCTACCTGCATATATATATATATCTTTATACTTTGTCGATCTCACAACGGCCACCAGACTGTAAAAGACGTCGTTCGCTGATATTCAAAGCTAGGCCAAGCAATCATCGAGGCGCAGCAATAACTTGACTTGTCTGGTGACGACGCAACCCGACGTCCGGGGCAAAAGCTACCTACCTTACCTATCAACCCCACCCATTCTCGCCCTTGTTCTCGTCGGGTCGGGTTTGTACAAGGTGAGAACTTCTTGGCTCCTTCAACAACAGGTCTTGGAGAATACTCTGCTCTCTGTCTATAACCCATACACTATCTTCCCTCTTGTAATTCCAAGACTCGAGCCAAGTGTCGCAACATGGGCATCAACAACCCCCTCCCCTCGTCTATGGCGTGTAAGTCGCTCCCCCCCATTGCGCACGCACGCACAGATACTCATGATCGCGCATCATGAGCCGCTCCACCATCACCCCTCAGTCCCGTCAATTGATTGCGAGACATGGCTAACACAGCTCTGCGACAGCGGAATGCAAGAAATGCGGCAAGATCCTAACATCTTTTATCAACCCTCGTCAATCCTTCGGCCCTGACAAGGTCATTCCTCCCGCCATACTCGCCAACGCAAAGGGCCTCGCCGTCATCACCGTCCTCAAGGCCGGCTTCCTCGGCTCAGGTCGTTTCGGTAGCGGTCTCGTCGTCGCCCGGCTTCCCGACGGTTCCTGGAGTGCCCCGAGTGCTATCGCGACGGCAGGCGCTGGTTTTGGTGGGCAGATTGGTTTCGAGCTGACTGACTTTGTCTTTATTCTCAACGACGCCAGCGCTGTGAGGTCGTTTGCTCAGGCTGGTTCTCTGACGCTCGGTGGCAATGTTTCCCTAGCAGCTGGTCCTGTTGGTCGCAATGCCGAGGCCGCCGGCGCTGCTTCGCTCAAGGGTGTCGCTGGCATCTTCAGTTACTCCAAGACCAAGGGCCTCTTTGCTGGTGTGTCCCTCGAGGGATCCGCCATCATTGAGCGTCGCGATGCCAACGAGAAGATGTACGGCCAGCGCTTTACGGCGCAGCAGCTCCTGACCGGCTCTGTACGGCCGCCTCCCCAAGCTGCTCCCCTCATGAACATCCTCAACTCGCGCATCTTTAGCGGCATGCGATCTGGCGCCACCGACGATGCCATGTATAACGACATTCCTGTGTACGACAACAATCACGACGATGTCGTCTGGAACGGCCGCCGGGGGTCTGCGCTCGGTGAGGGTGTGCAGCGCGATCGCACAGGCTCAGGCACATTCGACGATGGTTTCGGCAGACCACAGCGGTCAAACACATGGCAGGACGATGTATACGATAGATCAGGCGGCTACGGCGGTCCCACGCGATCCAACACTTTCGCTAGCCGCACTTCAGCCAACGATGACTATGTTTACCGAGACAGCCCAGGAGGTGGCTTTGGCGCAGAGAAGAAAGCCGGTCCTGGACGACCCGCGGCTCCCAAGCCCAACTTTGGAGCGAAGCAATCAATGCTCAAGAAGAACGAAGCCGTTGCCGTGTATAACTTTGACGCCGACCAGGCGGGTGATCTGGGCTTTAAGAAGGGCGATGTCATCACGGTCCTGAAGCGAACTGAGAGCGATAACGACTGGTGGTAAGTACTCCAAGCTTCTTTGCAAAGCACAACTAATAAAAGCCGTTCAGGACCGGCCAAATTGGCACGAGAACGGGCATTTTCCCCAGCAACTACGTCAAGATGAAGGAGTAACGGATGCTTGTCTTTGTATCGATTTAAATACCCTCTAGGCAGTTTTTGGACGGATGGCTTTGAACACACTGGATTTTATGTCTTTCCTTGTTTCGAAAACTGGCGGTTCCTAAAGACTGTATCATTACACGCGCATCAATGAAAATAAACTCGCCAAAGTTGAAAAACCACCTATGCTATTTTACCTTTTCACAGTTGCGTATACCAACTTGTGGTTAGACAGCTAACCCCTATGTTGATGTCTCGCTGCAGTCCTCAGTTTCTGAGCTAAATTGCTGAGGAGTTTTGATACGTTGAATCAATCTTTGGCGTCCCTAGCTATAGAACTTTGTAGGGATCGTAATTCTAGAAGATTTAATAACTATTGCCAAGGACAAGGACAATGATTGTGAGAATATGTCGTACATAGTATGAGGATAGGAAAGGCGAGTTGTTTTGTGATAGACTGCCAGTCTTCCAGTTTATCTGTTTCTGTCCACCTGCTGATAGTTCTCTAAAAAGTGAAGTAAAAGCAAAGCGTAACAAGCTTGGAGAAGCAACCAAAGAATTAAACAGGTATATTGTGTAGTATTCATGTAAACGACTTGAATTATGGAACTCGAGTTGTTGTTGGAAAGCCCTTCCAATGCCGGTATATGAAGCATACTGCTAACATAGAAAACTTGCGACTGTACTTCTTAGGTGAATTCGACTGAAGGACCGCAGCGAAGGTTATGATGACACGAGAAGAGAAGAAGTTTTGATAGATACTGCATTTCCAAGATTTAGCCAACTGTTTCATGGACTCCCTCGTTCTATATATTCACTCGAGACCCTACAACGCTCACATATTAATTGACACATTTGCTATTCTGTACAAAAACCTCCGAACTTGATGGCTTGAAACAAGGATTCTGGATTTGGTGGATATCTCTGAGAGTAATAAGAAGTTGTCTAATCAGGGCTAGAAAGGTAATGCTAATACAGTCCTGGAAGTGATGTATATGTCCCACAGGACAAGAGATTGTGAAAGTATTTGGACTTGAGAACAAAACAACCAGAGCTCCTATTAATCGTCTTGAGTGTAGTTGAGGCCTAGCTTTATTAGTTGTAGTAGCATGGGTCTAATCTTAGCTATGTAATGGAAGACCATGGTTTATGATTGCGATAATGATAACACCCATTGGAAAGATGATAGGAGGACATGGAGATCAATAGATAGAGGGCAGTACAAAAAGACGGAATATATGCAAACTATCGGGTATCTCTCTCACGCTCAATGCCATCCATCCTTTATTTTACTATGCCTTTGTCTGCCAAAGAACATGATCCCCTTTTCCATTACCCCTGTTACGTCTGCAAGTGGTGCTGTTCGTAAACTATCGAATAAGATGAATATCACGATGCTTGCTGAATTCTGTTGCTGGCTCTATAATTATATAGCATTTATCTGATACTCATCTGACACGTAATTTCGTCAACCCGCCATTGGGCTCAGACCCCTAAGTAATTCAAGTCGTCTTAGAATGTTATGCACAAGGTGCCAGATGGTTTTATTCGATGTGTTCTTCGATATTTCTTTACGCATCAGTGTTCCATGCTTACGGTGCTAGACACACGGCCAATAACCATATTGCTGCCATTCTGTCCGCCCCATTCCAGAGTATATTGAGTACAGCCTTGATCAGTTTCCACCAGTTGTAGTCGTGTATAGTCGGTCATAGGCAGCCCTGAATTCATGGGCACCCTTGAAATGAAGACCATGGAAGACGTGGCCGATACCATTCTAGCGGACATACCGGTCAGAATATTGGTAGTGTCTTCAAATGTAATGTTGGCTGTTATATGAGGCAAGATAAGATGCTCCTCAAACATTTTGAGCGTATGAATCACATATTGGGATGGACTGATGGGTCCCTCGCCGGTTGCAGCTGAAAGTAAGGGGCCAACAACGAGCCTGTTTGATCACTAGTAAAAGGCTTGATGATATTAGAGGAAAATCGAGGTTACAAACCTCTTCGCAGATTAAGCAGTTAATCTCAACCTTGGTCCTACGTACCTACCTTGGTTAATTAGTTTGTTGGCAGGAGCAGCGAAGGAGGAGGTCGATCGTGCCTACCTGCGCTGGCAACCGCAGGTAAGGTACCTAGGTAGGCAGGATCCAACTGAGGTCCCTACCGCACTGTATATGCATTTAGTTTTTCCTTCTTCAACAACCAAACTGCATCACTTCACATCATCGGATCAGTGACTCGGAGACCAGCCCGTCTTCTGTTACAGAAGCTATCAAGCAGTAACGCGCTGTCTTTGAAACGGCCTTGCAAATCGCCCAAATCGTCCCATCTAACAACATCAGCCACAGCCAGCTCCCAAAGTCCCAATACCCGTTTATGGAATTTGGGCGATGATTTGAGATCACTACACACTCAAAGCGTTTCGCGATGAATTGACAGAGGCAGCTGAAGTTGCAGAACCGTGATACGCCGCTGATGCACCCCAGATTGTTGGTAGCATTGGATGGAGAAGGATCATCCACCAGATCGACGACCCCGCAATGGCACTTGACTGATAAATCGATAAATATAAAGGTCCATTGCAGTTATTCCTGGCAGCTTTTATTTGCTAAATGAGCCAAAGACGCCTCGACCAGGATAAAAATTACGCGGTTAAATTGCTCTACTCTATTAGTAACCCGCGGACTGACTCGCCAGGTCAATCAACTCGCAGCACACCAAGAAGCATGTTACCACCACTAATAACGGAATGTGGGCAATTGCCCTATCATCCTCGTCTACGCGAAGGATACAACATAGCCATTTACGCCGTCACCTATCACATATCTGGCCCATGGAACCTCCGTTATGTTTGTACCACCCATATGACATACTTGATGCCCGGTATGAGGGATGACGACCAAAGTCCCATCACCAAGTGTCCTGGCCGAGATTATTCAAGCGGTGAGATGAGGTCGACAGCATCAAGGGTTAGCGCGCCGCCAGGGCTTTGCGGCTAATCAGTCAGTTCGCGCTTAGAAGGCTGGATCAAATGCTAGAAGATGAATCGGAAAGTTAGCGACCAACGTGGAATATGCCTGATTATTCGGCATGGCTTGGCTGACGTTGAGCCATGTCTCGTTGATCTGATCACAAGCTCAAGAGGCTGGTGACTGATGGACGACATGAGGATAACGATGTGATGGCTTCAAGACGAAACTGAGCCGGTGCCCGCCAACGGCTGACAGGAGATCTGACAAAGATCTCAAACTAACGGCTCTGCAATGCCTGGATTGCTGGCCCAGTTCTCGTCGAGGATCGTGCTCCTTGTCAGCCGCTAGTATAGCGGAGAGCAAGCCTTCTAGGCTAACTCTCAAGATCCTGGAACACTAACACGTCTAAATCCGACTCAGCCTCAAGGTCATTGCGATGTTGAAATTGTACGAGTGACAGGGAGAGCGCCAAGTCCGCTCTGACATGGACCCTCAAAGATGACGACGATCTTGTCCCATCATCGTTGGTTAAGTCATCGTCAAATAAGCGAAGTGAAGGAGAAAAAGGGGTCTCTCGGCGATGAGCTCGGCACAAGAAATCAGTTAGTCGCCCGACAACTCCACTGGGCAAGAGATGCACGCGACTTGTGCAGGACAAAGCCCGTCGCGCATAACATGCCGACCGTTGTGGAGGGAAAAGCAAATCCCCCCATGATATGATGATGTGAGCGCCAGTTCTCCGCTGCGACATTGCTACGATATGCCGTGCATGGGGGTGTTACATGGCGTGCAGAGCTATCGACTGACCTGGAAAAAGAAACGCTCGGTCGTGGCGTCTGTCTCGGACGAATGATGTCGGTGGAGCGACAATGAACCGAGGACATCTGCCTGGCATCCAAACACAAAACACAGATTTGATTTACTGAGCACTGCCGCCTCGATGATCTCCTTTTAGAGGAGAGCTGACGAATTATGGCTCTCAGCTGGCTGCAGTATAGTAAGTATACGAAAGTCAGAACGGAACCGCCGTTTCATGATGGAGAAGCTGACATTCTACATGCACACATACAGTAGGCCGTCAACGTTGGACCCGCGTTCTACGTACCGCACCATACCGTGTACGGTACCTCACAGCTGGGCGGTTGCATGTGCATTTAGAGGTGCTCATGAGACCTGATTCCCGAGGCACTATCCGTGAGGTTAATCAGTGGGTGTGGTGTGGTGGCCGCGACGATCTTTGTTTGAAGTGACGGTCCTTATTTCCCTCATAAGGGGCCCGATAGCTTTCTGGAGCCCAAGAAGGGCCCTTTGTCGCCAAGGAAGCGGCGTCGATTGTGTTCAGTTTCGTCATCCATTCTCTACTTGAACAGATCGATCAAGAACGACACGCAGCGTTGACGTATGAATTGTGTCTGTCGACTAGTCAGGAACCAAAACCCGCACATCGATGTCTATAGCGCTGCAGTCTTGCGTCTGTTAAGGGCAGGCCACCTTGTGGCTCTAAACAATCGCCCGTGCAACTGATTTGTTGTAGATCGCACATTGCACCACTTCCCTGATTTGGTTGTCAGCCACGCGACAAGGACATTTCTCTGGAAGGATATATCGTTGGGCGTCATCATGAGGATGCCCAAGTTAGTACCAAGTACCTACGACTGGTCCTTTGTTACCGCCATTCGTGACAGCTGCTGTGGCCTTCAGCTGAGGTATCAGGGGGCTATAAGTCTGAAAACGAGAAACGCCTTGGCTGAGCACGTCTTGTCATCGCGAGCATTGGCATCTCTTTGATGCTGAGACTTGCTGGCCCCGCCATGACTGACCGTGTGTATAGTACAGGCGGATGGATGGATTGTATTGTTTATGTTGCAAGCAATGCAAAGGCGTCTCCGTGTCTGCGTCCTTGATGCTCATCCTCGCCACGCCTTGAAAACCTGAACAAACTCCACTTGCCGCCACCCCGGGGAGTTCAAAGTTGTTTAATGGTGTCCTAAAACAACTTTTGCGTCCCAAAAATATACGCCAATACGTATGTATGTACAAGCGCGGCCGGCCCCGAAAAAAAGCTGAACCAAGCCAAGCCAAGAAAAAACACTGGACGTCAAACAAAGAAAACGAGGGATCTGCTTTTGCCAAGTTGCTGTTTATCACACGGTGCCTGAATTTTTGAGGGGCCTCAAGTTACCTTGAGAACGCCACAACCCCGTATCGAATAGCTTGCTTGCTGTTTCTCCTGGTTCTCTGTATTCCCGGAAACGCATTCATTCTCGTCCAAGGTCGAGCCAATATACTTGCTAGGACAGGGTCTGCCGTTTGCTGGTGAAAATAAAGCCGGGATAGTTACTTACTAGCTCAGATGCCTGGGTCCCCTGAGCTGGGTCCCTGTCTTGGTGCTCCTCCACCGCTACAACTAGAGAGCAACTGCACTGCTTGAGGGGATAATCCCGCCTAATCTTGGGCGTAATCCTGGTCTAGCAGAGCGCTCAGCCTTACTTACTCGCGGTGAATTGGTCCCCTTTGGGAGCAGCTACTCCCCCTTGGTCTATATTTACTTGGCTCTTTGGGATATATAGCTTTCCTTCTCCCCCCTCCCTCTCATCTTCTTCCTACTACATCTTAGTTTTTGTCAGCTGGCGTGGCTGTTTGTGTGTGTGTGCTTGCTCGCGTGATTACCACCTTTATATTCAAGAGCATCTCGTAGACTACCCAAGTAGACGAGGTCGCGTACGTTACGTATCCCGCACCAACACACACAGACTCACGTACACGGCAAATCATGAGAAAGAGCTTTTGGAACTGCTTAGAACTGAGGATCGGACGACGAAGCACTGCACTTTACTGCCCATAAACGAAACGATGAACCGAGATATGAAGCTGGGCGACGGCCCCGTCATGGCCGACCAAGACAAGAGCTGCCGCTATGAGGGCTACTTCACCTATCGACCACTCTCCAATCTTCCTACACCGCCCCCGAGCTCCCGTACCTCGTCGGCAGCTCAGTCTCCGCGAACGACCCTGGACGACGGAGAGCCACTGATGCCCCGATTCCGAGGTTAGTATGCTTTAGGGGAGGACAGGGGGCCAGACAGCTGCTCACGTACAACATGACGTTGTTTTGTACCTCTGTCGTTGATTACAACGGACTTGTCTTTAACTAACTTGGTCACAGGCCCTGCCATACACCTCGTCAACCTCATTCCATCATCTGCCTCACTGGCCACTGCCTCGGTCCCTCTCGTTCAGGCCATCCTCAGCCGCGCGAACCTCCCGATCGAGACGGTTGCCCTTGCCGTGTGCATCCTGGACAGCCTCGACTCCCGCTTCGCCCGTCGCTGGCGCCTCTCGTGCCCTCTGCTCTCCGACTACTTCTCCCCGTCGTCTAAGCGACACACCCTTCCTGCGGCACCCACCATCCCCCAGCGACAGCAGCTGCACATCGACTCGGTCAACCCTGAGCTCATCATCCTCGCAGCTCTCGTCATCGCCGAGAAGTTTACTGAAGACCCTCAGGGGGCTTCTCAGTACTACTGCAAGGCGTGGGGCCATGGCATGTGGTCCCACCAGCAGCTCAATGTTACTGAGCGATGCATCATGGAGAACCTCAACTACCGCATCATGCCCCTCTACGAGGACGACTGCCTGACCGATGCTATGGTGGATATGCAGCTGGCCGCTCAACAGCCTGACTGGGAACTCAACGAGTACATGCCTACAGACAGCAGCACGAGTGATGACGAGAGCGACGACAACGGCACTCGCTATGTTCCTGCTCACTCTCGATCCAAGACACTCGGCTCGGGGGCTGCGGTTCTGGGACTTGGACTCTCTCTAACCCCGGTAGACACTCCCACTGCCGATGTCAGTCAGGCAACTACGCCGCAACCGTCGAGGCTTTGCCATGATTACTTCAATCACTTCCAGACAAGAGACGATTAATAAAGGGGAAATGGGCGTTTGGCTTTGGGCATTAACGAGGCGTTACCATGGATACCGGCACATTTAGCGACTTTTATGGCTTGATTAATAGCGGCTCGACTCGATCCGGCATGTTTGGCATCGGCACGAGTTGATATGCGTTTTGGGAATCAGGCCCTTTTTTTTTTCACATACCTGAATGTCAACAGGGCGGAATTAACTTGGCATTGTCTGTTATATGGGGGCATTTTGATCAAGCATCTAGGCCTCTTATTCTTGGTAAAGGATATGGAATAGGTCATTTGGGCTGGGTTGGGTTGGGTTTGGTTTATGGCATTGGAATCCATCTGAAGCTAGGATTGCACATATCCCCTTTACGCACATTCTAGGCGATACGTAAGCGCAGCACAGCACAGCACAGTACATATAGTGTGCTGTGGTTAGTAGTTGACATATGTAATGTTTCTATTAATGGCTCCCCCCCGTATAAGTCGCGTCGTCTCCTTGGCGTATGCTCTAATCATGCGATATCATCCCAGCATTCCTCGGTTAAGGGGCTTTTTTTCTTTCTCTCAGGGGGCTCCACCTGTCGTTGACGTATCATTCGAGGTTCACCGCAGCTTCAAGAGGCTTGTTTATCTGGAATGACATGATTTGCGGTGACGGGCGATTCTCTGTTCAGCAGTCAATAGGCTTCCTTCTCGGTATCTCTCAATTCGCAACAATTGACTATGCTCTTTGACCCAGCAGCTGTTTGAACATGGCTTGTCTACAAGTAAATACAAATATGAATCTCTATAGATTAAAAAGCAAATGCCTGCATCTCAAGGACTCAACCTCTTCAACTTCCAGTCCTCAGATTCGCCCTCCCCGTCCCGCTCATACACAAATCTATCGTGCAATCTGCTCTCTCTACCCTGCCAAAACTCGACCCGGTCCGGGATAATCCTCAATCCGCCCCAAAACTCGGGGACGGGGATCTTTTCCTGTCCCTCGAACCGCTCCTCAACCTCCTTGACCCACCCCTCTAGCTGCCTCCTCCCATCGTCTTGGTCGCCCTGGGACTCGAGAACTTGGCTCTGTCTGCTAGCCCACGCGCCGATTCTGCTCCCCCGCGCGCGAGTGTCGTAGTATACCTGGCTCTCCTCCCGCGAGAGCTTCTCCACGCGGCCTTCAATGTGGACTTGGCGCTGTAGGGCTTCCCAGTAGAAGAGCATTGCGGCACGCGGGTTGGTCGCGATATCGGCTGCCTTGCGTGATGTGCCGAGATTAGTGTAGATGACGAAGCCACGGCCGTCGAGTTCCTTGAGATACACAGACCGCGAAGAGATGCGACCCGACGGCAGAGAAGCAGTTGACAGAGTGCACGTCTCCGGATGGTCCACGCCAGAGTCGGTTTCCTGCGCGCGGGAGAACCAAGCGTGGAACTGAGGGATAGGAGATGTGGGGTTAAGCTGCGAGCGGACGAGGGATCCTTTTGTGAATTGCTCTGCTTGGCCGTGGGCTTGATGGCCAGCTGGGGCGACTGGATGTGTCAGTAAGAGAGCAGATAGAAGAGTCATGATGTGGTGGGGGGGGAAGGGCAGGGAGCGTTCGTTACAGATGAGCTTTGACGTATCCGGCGCAGAGTGAAGAGCCATTTTTGCAGTTGAGAAGAGTTTCCGACTAGAAGAAGAAGAAGATGTTAAAAGACGCATTGGAAGAGCGAGGTTGTTTGTCTGTTGACTTACTTGAAGCATGCGATGTGATATTCGATATGGAATGTTTTTCGTAGGAAGAGGTAGTAGGTACGTACTTGGAAGCTCGTGTCTTGGTGGGGTCATGACATCTTCGAAGGGTCCTTCCGAATCGGAGGCTATGTGCTCTGTACGTACTTATCGATAGGACAAACAGTACGTACCTGTGTGTGTACGAGCACAAGATTGACAGTTTGAGGGATTATTTATCACGGCTTCGAATATTTAGTATGGCAGTGCAGTAGAGCAGCTTAACTACTACTACTACTACTGTGATAGCTGCTTCAAGATAGTAGTGAGAGAGCACACACACGAAACACAAACAGACGGATAGATAAAATAAATAATATATATAAATAAACATAACTATACATAAACGTATACATGGTATAAATAATACATACATACATAAAACTCATACATAACGACGCGAGTCGCTTTACACATTCTCTAAAACATATCATATCATCACGGGCATTATGCTGGAATGCTTGCTGATGCACGCCAATTTCTATCCGGCACTCGAAAAAGAAAATTACAAATCTCCAGTACAATCGTGTCACAAAACTTTTTATATCCTCCTCCATCTCTTAGTTATTAGCCATGACCAGCGCCAACAGAGCCATGCGGCAGTAGAGGCCATAACGCATCTGGATAATCATGTTAGCAATCTTGATCGCACTTGTAAAAGAGGTAATGCTCACCTGTCGGAAGTACGCCGCTCGCTGGTCAAAGTCAACCTCCTCAGCGACCTCCTCGTTGCGAGGCAGAGGGTGCAGCACAATCATGGAGCTCTTGGCGTGCTTGAGCGAAGCATTGTCGACTCGGTACGAGTTCTTGACGCGCTGGTACTCCTCCTCGGTAGGGAAACGCTCACGCTGCACACGCGTGCAGTACAGGACATCGCTGCGAGCCATGATCTCGGGGGTGAGGGTCTCAGACTCGCACAGGAGCTGGCCGGAAGCAACCAGCTGCTCTCGCACCTTGGCGGGAAGAGCTAGAGCCTTGGGGGCAACTAGCTGAACCTGCACGTGGTAATGTCGGAGCAGGTACACTAGGGAGTGCACAGGTCGGCCGTAGAGAAGATCGCCTAAAAAGGTGATGGTCAAGCCCTGGACGGTACCCAGCTCCTCGCGGATGGTGAAGAGATCCAGGAAAGCCTGTGTGGGGTGCTCCTTGCTGCCGTTGCCACCGTTGATGACGGGCACGGGGCTGTACTTGTCGACAACATCGACGCTGCTCTCTTCAGGGTGTCGGAGGACGACAGCATCGCCGTAGCATCCTAGAGTGCGGAGGGTATCCTGCAGAGTCTCGCCCTTCTTGACCGAAGAGTGCTGTGTGGAAATGGCGATGGTGCGTCCACCAAGGCGCTGCATAGCAGCGTCAAAAGATGCCGAGGTGCGGGTTGAAGGTTCGTAGAAGAGCGTGGTGAGAACACGGCCTCGGAGAATATTCAAGACGCCCTCGCGCTGCACGCCAAGACGCATCTCCTGAGCAACAGTGAAGAGCAGGTGGAGATCAGCTCGGCTGTAAGACTTGACAGTCAGAACATGGGAGTTCTTGAACGAAGAAGGCTGAGACAGCAGCTGCTGGAGCGAAGAGCTGACGAGAGGCTGAAGTTGCAGGCCCGAAGCAAGCTCGTCGACGGGGGCTGCACCACGAGCAGGCGAAGGTAGAGTGGCGCCAAGGGAGCCA
Source organism: Fusarium sp. NRRL 66182 (assembly GCA_013266265.1). Lineage (NCBI taxonomy): Eukaryota > Fungi > Ascomycota > Sordariomycetes > Hypocreales > Nectriaceae > Fusarium > Fusarium sp. NRRL 66182. Next base: position 27,528 of record JABFAK010000021.1, on the reverse strand, counting down.
GCATCGACGCCGAGGAGGCGGTTCACGGGCCTGGAACCACCAAGCATGGACAGCCGGCGGTCTTGAGTAGGATCGGTCACCTGAGCGATAGAGGTGGTGGGCTTGATGGGAGGCGACATGGGAGGAGCAATGTGCGACGACATGTCCTTGCCCTGGGGCAAGACATCCAGGACCTTACCATCCATGCAGACGGTGGTGTTCTGGAAGGTAACTCGCTGGATCGAAGCACGCATGCGGCGGCCCTCGAAAGGAGACCAGAAGTTGCCAGGAGCGACAGTGTAAGGACGGTCAATCTCGGCTTCGATGGTTGTACCAGACTGCTCATGGAGCTCAAAGATTTCCATGGGGTTGGTGTGAAGGCGGCTCTTGATATCATCGACGGTGAGACGGCCCTCAGCAACCGAGGTCAGCAGCAGAGGCAGAGCATCAGAGATGCCCATGTGAGGGTCGCCCTTGTGGCCGAGCGAGGTGGCCAGTCGGTAAGGAAGACTGCCAATGGAGAAGACGTCGATCGTAGACATGTGTGCCCAGAGGGCCTTCTGGTCGGCAGCGGTAGGGAGACGCTCGCACTCGGGGTATTCATCGCGAGAGAGGTAGAGCGAGTAGATGGACACATCGCAGGTAACCTGCAGACCCTTGGCCTTGCTGAGAGCAATGAGCTTGATGTCGTCCTTGTTCGTAACCGACGTGACGTGGATACGTCGGCTGTGGAGGCTGGCAAGCAGCAGGATTGAAGCCAGGTCGGTCAGCTTGGCGTCCGTGACAATGGGCTTGTGTGCAGGCCAAGAGTCGAAGTGGGCAGTAACGGCAGCGACCTTGCTGATGTTGCCAGAAAGGTGGTTGAAGGGAATGAAGAGTGATCCCACTTCGCCCGTAACATGGCTAATCTGGTCGGCATTCTGCGAGGTAGCGGCCACGGAGAAGTTGTAGTCGCAGTAGCCACCTCGTCGGCTGTTCTGCTGAGCCGTCTTCAGGGTGATGGCATCAGTAATGGCGCCGTCAACTCCCAGAGGCATGATCCGGATCATGCTAAAACCGGCAGAGATGGAGGCCTTGGTCACTGTCTGGAGGTCCTGGTTGTTGGCAGTGGCGATGCCAGGGACAAAGGCAGCAATGTTGATCAAGCCGGGCAGCACAACAGTTTGGTGGCTGGTCTGGTAGTCGCGCTTGGAGACCTCGAGCTCGAAGTGGCGGGCAATGGCCTCGACGAGGATCTTGGCGTTCTTGACGTTGGTGACCAGAGGAATCTGGTAATCGACAGCCATACGACGGGTCTGGTAACCCTTGCTCATGTAGTTGGCAGGACGGCGGTACTTGTTGTTGGAAGGCAAGTTGATGTACAAATCAATGGTGTTCTTGGCCAGATGCTGGGTGAGCGAGAACTCGGAGCTGCGGTCCTCCTCCTTACCCAGGACCTCAAGATACTGAACCTGGACACCATGCTCCTGGAGGAAATCGGCGGTACCTGAGGTAGCAAACAGCTTGTAGCCAATCTTCTCAAGCTTTTGCACCGAAGGAAGCATCTCACGCTTGTCCTTGTAAGAACCAATGGACAGGAGAATGTTCTTCTTAGGGATCTTGAAGCCAGTGGACATGAGAGCCTTGAGGTAGGCCTCGTTCTTGTCGACACCAAAAGAGGCAACCTCACCAGTGGAAGCCATCTCAACGCCCAGAACGGGGTCGGCACCCGAGAGACGGGAGAAACTGAACTGGGGGACCTTGACACCGACGCAGTTGGGTGCAAGGTCGGTGGGAGGGTAAGCCTGGAAAGGCTGGCCCATGATAGCCTTGGTGGCCATCTCAATCAGATCAACACCCATGACCTTGGACACGAAGGGGAACGAACGTGAAGCACGAACGTTGCACTCAATGACCTTGATATCGTTATCCTTGGCAATAAACTGAATGTTGAAAGGACCGGTGACGTTGAGAGCAGCACCAATCTTCTGGGTAGCTTCCGTGATACGGTCGATGGTAGTCTGTTCCAAATCCTGAGGAGGCAGGATCAGAGTAGCGTCACCGGAGTGGACACCAGCGTTCTCGACATGCTCAGAGATGAAGTGGCCAATAACCTTGCCATCCTTGGCAACGGCGTCCATCTCAATCTCCTTGGCGTTCTCGATATACTTGGTGATAACCACAGGGTGCTCTCGGGAGACCTCAGCAGCCTGGTCCAAGTAGTTCTTGAGATCCTTCTCAGAGTAGACAGTGTTCATAGCAGCTCCCGAAAGAACATAAGAAGGCCGCACTAGTACGGGGTAGGAGACAGCATTGCAGAAGTCTTGGGCCTCAGTAAAGCTAGTAAGCTCCTTCCAGGTAGGCTGGTCGACCTCGATGCGATCCAACATTCGAGAGAACTTGTATCGGTTCTCCGCGTTGTCAATCATCTCAGGGGAAGTACCCAAGACTTTGACACCAGCACGGTGTAGAGGCAGGGCGATGTTGTTGGGGGTCTGGCCACCCATAGCACCCAAAACACCGCTCGAGTTCTCAAGCTGGTAGATATCCAACACAGTCTCGAGGTTGATGTTCTCAAAATAGAGCTTATCCGCCTCATCGTAATCTGTGCTTACTGTTTCAGGGTTGTAATTCACCATGATTGTCTTGAAACCAGTGGCACGGAGGGTGCGGATAGCACGGACTGAGCACCAATCGAACTCGACTGATGAACCGATACGGTAGACACCGGAGCCCAGAACCATGACACCATGATCATCGAAGTCGACATCGTGCTCCGAGGCGTTGTAGGTCATGTAGAGGTAGTTGGTAAAGGCAGGGAACTCTGCAGCGACGGTATCGATCTGCTTGACGAAAGGCTGAATGCCGGCCTCGAGTCGCAGACGACGAACAGCAATCTCGTTGGAGCTCCAGAACTTGGCGAGCTGGCGATCGCTGAAACCGAGACGCTTGGCCTGGAGAAGGATAGAGGGGCTTGTGGTGATGTCGGTGGTGCTGTAGCTGGTCATCCTCTTGGCGAAGTCGCTCAAACCCTTGAGCTTGCGGAGGAACCACTTGTCGATCTTGGTCAATTCCCAAATCTTGTCGACAGTGTAACCCTCGTGCATGGCATTGGCGATGGCGAACAGACGCTGGTCGGAGGGAGTCTGAAGCTCATCCTCAATGCTCATAAGAGCCTCGGTCTCGTTGAAGCCCAAGTTGTGGAAGTCGATGGCTCGGATAGCCTTCTGAATAGCTTCCTCGAACGATCGACCGATACTCATGACTTCACCCACACTCTTCATGGAAGAACCCAGCTGAGTGGAGACGCGGGTGAACTTCTTAAGATCCCATCGAGGCATCTTAACCACGACGTAATCGAGCGAGGGCTCGAAGCAGGCACATGTGACCTTGGTGACAGAGTTCTTGATCTCCTTGAGGGGAATACCGAGACCAAGCTTAGCAGCAATGAAAGCCAGGGGGTAACCAGTAGCCTTGGAGGCGAGAGCTGACGATCGAGACAGACGAGCGTTGACCTCGATAATGCAGTACTCCCGAGAGAAGGGGTTCAGAGCATACTGAATGTTACACTCTCCGACGACGCCGAGGTGGCGGATGACATTAACAGCTGTCGTTCGCAGCATGTTGTAGTCCTCGTCGGACAAGGTCTGGGAGGGGGCGACGACAATAGAGTCACCGGTGTGAATGCCGAGGGGATCGAAGTTCTCCATGTTACAGACTGTAATGCAGTTGTCCTGAGCATCACGGACAACCTCATATTCGATCTCCTTCCACCCCTTCATACTGCGCTCAATAAGAACTTGGGGACTGGCGGCGAAAGCCTTGTTGCAGAGATCAAGAAGCTCATCCTCGTTGTTGGCGAAGCCACTTCCGAGACCCCCTAGAGCATAGGCAGCGCGAACAATGACGGGGAATCCAATGTCCTTGACGACGTGCATGGCCTCGTCGATGTTGTTGGCAGAGGCAGACTTGGCACACTTCTCGCCAATGGAGTCCATGCTTCGCGCAAAGAGTTCACGATCCTCGGTGGTAATGATGGTGTCGATGGGTGTACCAAGAACCTGAACGCCAAGAGACTCAAACTCATCCTTCAGCTGGATACCAACCTGGAGGGCAGTTTGTCCACCAAAGGTGACGTAGATAGCGTCGGGTCGCTCATACTGAATGACCTTGCGGACAAAGTCAGCATTGACGGGAAGGAAGTAGACCTTGTCCGCCAAGCCCTTGGAGGTCTGAATAGTGGCAATGTTGGGGTTGATAAGGACAGTATAGATGCCCTCCTCCTTGAGAGCCTTGATAGCCTGGCTACCAGAGTAATCGAATTCACCAGCCTGGCCAATGCTGAGGCCACCACTGCCAAGGACGAGAACCTTACGGACTGAGACACGGGGGTGAAGGCGTTCATTCTCCTCGATGGTACCTCCGGGGAAGCTGACAGGAGCCTTGAGGAGCTCAGGCTTCTCTGCGCAGTTGGCGATGGTGTCAATGAAGACATCGAAGAGGAACTCGGTATCACGAGGACCGGGGGTGCTCTCGGGGTGGAACTGCACACTGAAGTAGGGCTTCTCAGCATGCATGATACCCTCGTTGCTGCCATCGTTGGCGTTGACGAACAGCTCCTTCCAGCCGTTGGTCAAGCTATCAGCGTCGACAGCGAAACCGTGGTTCTGCGAAGTGATGTGACACTTTCCAGTGACCATGCTGGTGCAAGGAATGTTATGGCCACGGTTACCGAACTTCATCTTCTTGGTGGAGGCGCCAGCCGCGCGGGCGAGGAGCTGGTGTCCCAAGCAGATACCAAAGACAGGGATCTCGTTCTTCTCGAGGACAGTAGCAATGTTCTTAATGGTGGTCTCGAGGACGGCGGGGTCACCGGGACCGTTGGAGAGGAAGAGACCGTCGAATTCGTCGATGGCGCTGGCGATATCATAGTCCCAGGGGCATACGAGGACCTCGACACCGCGCTTGAGGAAGCACCTCAGCTGGTTGTACTTCATACCGACATCGAGACACAAAATACGAATAGTACGCCCTGACGGGTGTTTACGGGCGACCGACGTGGGAGGCTTATAGAGCTTAGGCTCCTTGATGGACACTACGTAAAGACAATGAGCATGCGTCTCCAAGTACGAAAACGCTGGAAGACTCACCCTCTGCCACCAAGTTCTTGGCGTTGGGATTGACCCATTCGATCTGCTCGAAGTGGCCGATAGGCAAAGCAGCCAGGGCACCGTCGGCCTGGCCGTTGACGGAGCCATTGGCGAGACCCTGGGTCTCGAGGCGCATCTTGCCCAGCATGCTACCCTTCTCACGGATCTTCTTGGTCAGGGCGCGAGTATCGACGCCATACATGGCGGGAACGCCCTGCTCCTTGAGCCACGCCCCGAGGGAAGAGGTAGCAAGGAAGTGAGAGAAGTCCTCGCCGGCATACGAAGCAGTAACGAGACCAGCAATGTGGATCTCGCTGGACTCGAAGTGAGCAGGCAGATCGCCGAGGAGCTCATCCATGGCCTCTCGCGAGGGAACGCCATAGTTTCCGACCAGAGGGAAAGTGATGACGAGAATCTGGCCGCGATACGAAGGATCTGTCACGGACTCGGGGTAGCCAACCATACCCGTTTGGAAGACCAGCTCTCCAGCAATGCTCTTCTGGGCACCAAAGCTGTAGCCCTGGAAGGTGGAGCCATCCTCAAGCTCGAGGCAGACAAGGCCATTGTCGTCAGAACCAACCTGGCGAGCAGACGCCGGAGGCTGAGGAACCAGAGACATGGTTGTGTTTTTGGTTGTGATGTAGAAGCTGAAGCAGCAAAGGGAAAAGAAGAAGAAGCTCCTGCGCTGGGCTGTATAACGAAGCGCGGGGCAGTAGACGAGGGGTCGTCGTCGCGCGAGGACAGCGAGATTGCGAGCGACGGGCCGGCAAGACAACTCGTTTTCAGAGCTACCCTGGTCTGGTCAGAAGCTACCTCGCAATCATCAGCCTCACAAGAAAGAAGAGAGGTTGTTGGAGGAGAGGAGCGAGGGTTTGGGAGGAGGAGGAGGAAAAAAGAAGAAGAGGTCTTTACGAAAGCGGCGCTGACAACTTTTTTTTTTTTTTTTTTTAATCGCTACAACTTGGCTTTAGCAGATGCATGTGCAGGGTGCTACCCCGCTACTGATATTTGTAGCTTCTGATTGAACAATTCCCGTTGAGCAGGAGCTCGAGTCCCCAAAAGCGTCCAATTAATTGTAGCATTCCAAAGAATCTGCAGGGACACTAAAAATGTCCCGCCTTCCCTTGGCCTTGCTTAGCCCATGAACCTCTTAAGCCTCTCCACAAGCTGCGCAACAACCTTTCATCATGACCCAGCGATCGACCACTTCAAATGGTTGGATTTGAGCCTTTGGTGGGTTACGAGAATGGATCAGCAGCGGTCAGGGTTTAGCCTCGTCTCGTCAGAGCAGAAACGGACCTTGAAAACAACTCCGATATAGGAAGCAGAAGTTGGTACTTTCATGTTGAGGTGGCTTGCATGGGCCTGGAGTTGTCATGACAAAGTCTGCCTTGGGAGAGACATAACAGTTTCTGGTAGAGAGCAGCAGAGAACCATTCCAGAAGTTAATTGAATGCGTCATCCGAGTCTTGCTGTAAGAAAGCAGTCAGCATCGGTTGCAGTAACCGCCTCGCATATAGTGAGGGTATTACCGTCGGCACTCGACTCATCACCCCAAGCACGATCCAAGTTCAAGCTATGGAGGACGGCATTGAGAGCAACAAAAGAAAGGCCTGTCACAGGCTAAAACATGGAACATCCACTTTCTGTTCATCATCCACCTCCACAGCTTGAGAAAAAAAAGAGATTTTTTTTCCCTCCCCTCAGACTCTGTCATGAGTGGGTTCCAAGTCTGTTCCTCTTTGGTTTTAGCCTCATGCGAGCATCCAAACCTGTCATGCAGGTTCTACAACAGCCTCCCTGCAGCAACATGAGGCTCGTGTCACGCGAGCACATGGCTTGTCTCGCCCAAAAGAATACCGAAATACCGATCATGGGGACTACCAAGTGAGTATACGAATTCATAAGTGCCCTTGTTGTTATGTGTACCTGGCGTATGAGGTTGTGAATCATGAAACACAATGAGGTATACATCCCACCCCGGACAGAACGCAAGACAGGCCTGGTACTAAGCCATGCACCGTTGAGGCACTCAGAGAACTTGACGTGCAATGCTTCAAACAAACGTAATTTGCTTCATCCTGGAAGTTTGCAGGCATGATACTCAACGCCTTGGAGCCAAACTGCTACTCAAACCCAAAACTTTGCCAGGCCAAATCCACAACCAGACGTTCGCTCCCCCGTTCTTCTCAAAACGCTCCTCAGGCAACGCTCCTCTTATAACAAGAGTGCTTCTAACCCACCGATTTGTCCCGTTTTTCAAGACAAGCCCACATCTCCTATAACCAAACATACATAATGCAAATGCTATCCATTCAGCGAATCAACCCGGCCCGAAAAAGAAACTCCAGCCCGAAAAGTCTATAGTCCTCTCATCATATGTACACCTAGTTTTCAAATACAGCCCCAGGCAGGTTATTGTGAGGGCATGCCAGGCTGGGGCATTGGCGGTGCACCCATATTTGTCATTTTGGGTGTCCTTTGGGTTGTTGGACTGGCCTGACTTCCCATCGGATTGCCCGGTTTCTGCCCGCCTTGCGCATTCGTACGAAAAGCGGGTTCTTTCTTGGGATCGAACCCAGGAAATGCTGCTTGCAATCTCGAGTAGAGGTCCTGGATGCTCTTGTGCCGTTCTTCGCGGTCTGCAACTGGGTCCATGTTATTTTCCGAGCCTTCAGATCCTCCAACAGCAGGCATCTTTAGCTTGAGGTTGAGGTTGAGAGGCGGAGCACTGAGATATGCTGGACAAGGTGGGACCTTGACCTCAGGCTTCCGGTCTGCAAGCGCTGCCATATAAGACAAATTTGCCTGCAACCGCCTCATGCATCTAGAGACTCGTTAGTCATGCTCGATGATGGCACTGCAAAGGACTTACTGCATATAGTCCTGCTGCAGCTGCGATTCTTCATCCGTTGGTTTCTTATCGCCCGCGTTTCCGCCCGCAGCATTCTCCTTCTTAAGTTCTTGCTGGGTTGTCTGAAGCTGGATCGATTCGTAGAGAAGTTCATGGTTTATGTCGAGCAGTAAAGAAAACCGCTCCTTGTCGCGAGATTCAGTACCGGGACTCAGCGGCACTGCTGCTGTTGAGCCCCCATTGACAGCTGGTCCTTGATTCGAGGAAAAGGTGGGCGTTTGTGGCGTCGACAAAGCGGCAGGTATCTGTTGCTGCTGCTGTTGTTGCGCCTGTGCCTGTGCCTGGGGATGCTGAGGCTGCTGTGGTTGTTGGAGCTGTTGGGGGGGTTGTGGTTGCTGTTGCTGTTGCTGCTGGTTTGTCGGCGTTTGGCTTTGGGAAGGGGGTTGGGGCGTCGAGAATTGACCCTGCTGAGAAGACATGGCATTGTTCGGCGTTCCTTGGACAGCGCTCGGGGGTCTTTGAGGAGTCGATACCTGCCCCATGGCGGCCGGGTTGTGTTGTTGCGCCTGCTGCTGCTGCATCCGCTGCATCATCTGAGGCTGCTGAGCCATGCCGGCCTGGTTCATCGGAAAGCCTTGCATGCCTCCACCCATCATATAATTAGGCGTAAAGCTTTGGGGAGCGACCGACGAGGGAACGACTTGGCCGTACGGGTTGCCGGCAAATTGCTGCTGGAATCCTGCCACTGTGCGTATCAAGTTAGTTATTGAAGGTGAGAGAGATGGAAAAGTGATGGGTCGCGTCGCAAATCAATTTGCGCAAGCACCAGCAGGCGCGTTTGAAAACGGGCTCGACAAATGCCATCGACATATTGACAAGGTCGGCATTAGATTCAAATCGGGCGCGTCGCAGAAGGTTCGATCGAGAATCGCGCGCAAATGATGGAATAGCACCTACTCTGACCATTGGCAGCCATATGCTGCATACCTGCGTTTGGCATCATACCCCCAGGACCACCAGCCATCATTTGAGGATTCGCGCCAGGGCCGAAACCTCCCTGGGGGTTCATACCGGCAAACTGCTGCTGCTGCTGGTTATACATCATCTGCTGGGCTGGCTGTCCGGGCTGCTGCTGTGGGGCAGAGTTGTTGAAGGAGGGAGCAGCATTGTTTCCAAAGCCATAGCCGGAGTACATGGCTGTGACTTGGGCTTGTGGAGAGGGCGTCAGATCAGCGCTTCGAGCGGCAGCGCGTACTGAACGGCAACAGCGGCAGACAGCGTATGGTAGGTAGGATGTAGGGATGGACAGAAGGATGGATGGATGCGCGTGTGTGTGAGCGAGTATGGGCTTGTCGTTGGCTGGCGATGGAACACGAACAGGGACCAATCAGTCGGTCAGTCACTGTAAAGTCGGTCGGTCGATCGATGAATGACGGGTACAGGTAGGGTACTGTAATGTGCTATAGCAGGTCTAGGCGAGCGTGGCGGGCTGGCTCATCGCTTGTCGCTTGTGTGAGGACGCGGTTCAGTACGTTCCGGGATTGGAAATGAGAGCTGGGTTTGAATTGGGGCTTGGAGGTCAACGGTGGACGGTTGAGACGTAGTTGTGTGGGTCAATGTTACTGCCGCGAAACCACTTCCGTCACGGCTATAGTTGATATGTATCCAAGGCCAGCAACTTGATTGCATGAATAAATAATAGATGATGGATAGTGTGTGGTGGTGATTGTAATGCTACTTTCAGATTGACTGCCTACTTTCTATGCTTCGATCATTTTCACCAAGTGCATCCTACTTGAACCTCCAATACCACGTCAGGCAATACGAACTACAAGAGGCCAGGGTGGCTCCACGAACGAAGTAATAGCAGGGTGAGACAAACGCTGATCCAGGCTATGATTGAAACATCTATAAATAATGGTCTGATACGAATGTGTGACGCAATACTAGACTAGACTTGCAAAGTTACAGCAATCAACCTATGCGTACTTATGTTGTATAGGAATGCAGCAAGTTGATAGGACTCTCAGCTACCGTTACTCTCTCACTGACCTCTCTAAGTCATCAGAACAAACATGTTCCTCTGAAAGTCCTTCATTCTTAACACTGACTAGTCACTCGCTTGTTCGATCATCAATTTTGTTGGGCGGACTATATCCTCCCTTACAGCAACGTCGACTCCCTTCAAAACTCACCATTGTTTTAACAGTTCCTATCCCTCCTTATCTGGAAGACATTACTATCACGTTGTTTGCTATTGTCTCGAAACCCAAGTACTTACTATGTTAAAGGCATGCCCGCCTACGTCTCATGTCTACTTGGTCAAAAGAAAAGTGCGCCAACGCCAGTCTGTCTCCGCCGCAGTGGCCATTTATGTGCTCTTCAGCGCTCTGAAGTCTAATATATCAACATCCAGCCTCTCTTATAAGCCGTTGACAAGACGGCATAGGAGCAAAAAGAGCTGATCACGCTGGGGATCGAACCCAGAATCTTCTGATTCGTAGTCAGACGCCTTGCCATTGGGCCACGCGACCTTGTTCTTTGATGGATGCTGGCCCTCGAAACGGCATCCAAGATTGTGGACTGACGGGGCGGGACTTGCACGCTAGACATGCTTGCAAGTTTCGAGTAACATCATAATGAGTTTCTTCAACCTTGGCATATTGAATGTATTATGTTGAGTCTTGCTCCCTACTAGTGTGTCGACTATCGCAGTTAGACACCAACCTATGCTGCACTAACATGGCTGTATACTGCAAACTGCCTTTTCACGCAACAGCCACGCCACCATTGAGCTGATGTTCAGAGCTTCAGTAATTTCAACTGAACCATGTGGGCACTCAGGGTAAGATAGTAGTAAATACCAATCATCTCATATCAGGATGTATTCTGCTTGGTCGGCATATTTTTACTTCCTCACTTGACGAGTCCCCCACTTGGTGAAGCGGGTCAACAAGCGAAACCCACAGCAACTACATACACTGGGAGAAAAGTTCTCAAGCAGAGATTAAAAAAACCAGTGTAAGTCATTTTGGTGCGAGGTTAAAAGGGATGGTTAATTACAGTATTCTGTTCCAGGTGGCGAAGCCCAGAAGATTGACACTTTATAGAGGCTTGGAAAACAGCAGAGTGGTGTCTAGCCAATTAAGAGTAAATGCCACTTACACCACCACTTAAGCTCATGTTTTAACGACTATACCTCTGTAATAAGGTAAAAGAACAGACAGGCTTGATACGTTCTGAATAGTAAAAGGCTAGTTTCCTCCATGCTGAATAGAATAGATTATGTTCATTCCACCGTATATGTGAGTCGTTTCTCTACTCATGCCTGAGTAAAGCGATGCCCTGCCGAGTTTCGCCTGTTACAAACGACAATAACATGTCGTCGGTTTAATTAGTAGCCATCTTTAGTAAGCCAGCCATCTCTAGAGTCTGAGTCTCAAATAATCATATGGTCTTTACGTCTCGAGCATAATAAATAAAGCGTCTGAAGTGGATGTCGTTTATATGCTCTACCGTCCCGGCCGTTTGGTTTTGCTGTTTCTGGGAACTCGAAAAGCAAACGCAGAGATATTTAACAGGTCAATAACTACAGTTTTAAAAATCCAATATCGTAAAGAGAAGTCAGGTCAGATAGTGCATCTCTTGGTATCTATAGTGCTCTATCCCATAGATGTAGGTCCTGGCAAGGAGAGTAGATGATGTATGGAATCAGGTGAGGTGCATGCGGAGAATAAGATATTCTACACTTATACTTATCGCTTTACAATGAATACAGGCATACGTATATCTATGTTGATATTTTCCTGGCAAGTGAGAGAGGTTAGTTGGAGAGCAGAAGATGTGTTGGTGGGGGGGTAGAGAGACCTAGTCTCGGCGATACTATCCCCACCCACAACACAAGATTGACAACCAATTCGATACCAACGTCAAAAAGAAAGCTTGATCACGCTGGGGATCGAACCCAGAATCTTCTGATTCGTAGTCAGACGCCTTGCCATTGGGCCACGCGACCGTTGTTGTTGAAAGGCGAGTTCAATTTTGATGTTATAGACCAAGGACTTGTTTTTGCTGCCATAACCGTGTAAGTCGCAGGTCTGCAGATGTGAAAGATATTGGATCCCCCAATTGGGATGTTTTGCTTAGTCTCTTCTGTCCTATGTTTATACGTCTTCTCTTTCCAGTACAGGTGCTCTTTTCGTAGCTGGCGTGAAGTATTTATATTGTAATGAACGTGGCTGGCAAGCACCGAGGTGATGATTACATTTTCTTTGTTGCCTTTAGACGAGAATACGTGCTAACCCTCCATAGTTCTCTTAAGCATGCTACACCTAGCCGGTATATAGATATATTGCTTTACAGACTGATTGCATCGTTCTGCATACTGCTTCTCTATTCACGATAAATCCCAAAGAGGCAATAGAAAATGCAACTATTGTGCTCCAACGCCGTAGGGTAGCGATGAGAGAGCACCACAGGCCATAGGTAAAGAGCAGATGAAATAAATATACACATTGGCTAAATAGTGATCAAAGTACCAACTCAAATATGGTCAAACATGATCAATCATCTAACAAGGTATGTACAACACTATCTTGTTCATATCCAATACCTCCAGCCACGATCAAGAGAACGACCCACAAAAAAGCCCGATGACTCGTTCCTCCGGCGTCGGCCATATCAAAAGTAACGAGATTTAAGAGCTACGCATCACCCTCCTAACTTCTCATACTCACACAGGAGAGCAATTCGCATCACAATGGCTCCATTTAACCTCGAGACGTGCGCTAGACCAAATATTCTCGCCCTTCAGCCCTATCGCTGTGCGAGAGAGCAAGTTGCCCCTCCCCCGCATCAACAGCAACAGCAATAGCAATAAAACTAACCATCGATAGTGATTACAAAGATGACGGCACAAACATCCTCCTCGATGCTAATGAGAACGCATACGGACCCTCGCTGAAGCCAGAAGTCGCTACGCAGACTGCCAATGGCGTCGATGTCGACCTGCTCGGCCTGCACCGATATCCCGATCCTCACCAGGAACCTCTGAAGCAGCAACTTTGCGAGCTGCGCAACACCCACGCCCACACGGCCAAGACGTTGAAACCCGAGAACTTGTTTGTCGGCGTTGGAAGCGACGAGGCAATTGATGCTCTGCTGCGATGCTTCTGCGTTCCTGGAAAGGACCGCATTCTTACATGCCCCCCTACATATGGAATGTACTCTGTGTCTGCGCAGGTCAACGATGTGGCGCTAGTCAAGGTCCCTCTTCTGCCTGCGCCGACATTTAGCATTGACGTTCCCGCTGTTCTCGACGCTCTGACAAACGAGCCCAACATCAAGCTTGTCTACCTGTGCTCGCCTGGTAACCCCACGGGCTCGGTCCTCGCCAAGGCCGATGTTCAGCAGATCCTCAACCACCTAACGTGGAATGGAGTGGTCGTTCTCGATGAGGCATACATCGACTTTGCCCCTGAAGACGCCTCTCTTGCTGAGTGGGTGACCGAGTTCCCCAACTTGGTGGTTATGCAGACTCTGTCCAAGGCCTTTGGCATGGCCGGTATCCGTCTTGGAGCTGCCTTTACCTCGCCTCCAATCGCCAGACTTCTCAACAGTCTCAAGGCCCCTTACAACATCTCTAGCCCAACAAGTGCTCTCGCGTCATACGCCGTTTCAGAAGAGGGTCTTGCCGTTATGCGTGCCCACCGCGCTCGTCTCCTAGAGCAGCGTGACCGTCTCATCAAGGAGCTGCCTAACATCCCTGGTGTCGGCCGTCTACGAGGCGGCACGGAGAGCAACTTTTTGTTATACGAGATTCTCAACTCGGCGGGTGAGCCAGACAACACTGTTGCGCTGGCTGTCTACGAGAAGCTCGCCGAGGGCAAGGGCGTCGTTGTGCGATTCAGAGGTAAAGAGCACGGATGCCTGGGGTGCCTTCGCATCACAGTCGGTACAGATGCCGAGGTGACAAGATTCCTCGACTCGTTGAAGACGACGCTGGCTGAGGTGAGAGGATCATAGAGTATTTGAACAGGTCAAGAGCGATAAAACGACGGCGTTTTAGGTTAGATCTAGATTCTCTAGACATGTCGTGAAATTATAAAAGCAACGCCCATGATATGAGGCGTTTTACATCAAGTGATCCATCAGTCCGTTTATAGTTGATTCCCAACGCCTTGTTCCTTCTAACATGTGTAAATTCTAGAAAATGTAAAGCACTTTTTGTCTAGGCAAGCCCCAAGAATAAGAGAACAGTTCCTATGCTGAACCATGTCAGGACGAGATCGGCTCGAGCGAGATTAGCAGCATCCCGACTCTCAGTGGGTTGCGATTCGCTGGTAGCCGACGCTGTTTCTGACGATGTCGAGTCCGTCTCTGTCGGCGTGGCCTTGGTCTTGGTTTCGCGCGTGTCTTGCTCAGCCCAGTTGGTGCCACGGACGACCTTGATATCGTCGCCCCTGAGAGGCGCAGAGGTGCTGTCCAGCAGCAAGCCCTGAACGGCTTCAAGGGCGCACATCTGCTGACCAAGACCGGGGTTTCCATCGTGGCCGCTGACCCACCAGCGCATACCGCACTCGCGGCCAGACTCGCCTCCCGTGCAGGTTTGGGCAGCAGCCTGGGCGGAGGGACGCATGTACTCGTGGACTTTTTCGCGCAGAGAGGGCTGCATCTGGATCGATAGGTACATGAAGCGTGAGAGGTAGCCCTTGAAGGTGGACATGTCCCAGTTGCACGTGTTGACGGTCTCGCAGGCAGCCTCGTACATGACGTTGGTGGAGTTGTCAAAGGGAGAAAAGAACCAGTCAGTGCCCTCGAGAAGGCGCCTGGAGCGATCCACCCACTCTGGCTTTTCGGTGTAGTTTGCGAGGACAGCGGCGCCGTAGAGGTAGATGGCGGCCGTGTAGGTGAAGGAGTGGTAGATGGTCTCGGCGCAGTTGTCTTCCACGCTCGCGCCGTCATAGACGTGATAGTTGCGGTGGTCGATGAAGCCCACGTCCCAAGACCAGTCCCAGATCTTGTTGGCCCATTCAAGGTACGTGCTGTTACCCGTAGCACGGCCCAGACGAGCGGCGAGCTGGAAGAAACCGCCGTTGCTGACAGAGTTCTTGTAGGTCATGCCGTTTGGATTATCGGGGTAGATCTGCCACAGGAGACCGCCGTTGCAGGCTGTCGTGTTCCAGCGGCCGGCAAGCTCGTCAAAGACGTTTACGCTGATCTCGAGCCACGAGGGGAGATTTTCGTTGGGCTGGGGAAAGTTTCGCTCGGCGGCTGAAAGGACGGCTGAGCCCCAGAAGAAGAGGTCATCGTTGCCCTCCTCGTCGGCATGCTCGGCAGGCATGTAGTCGTGACCGGTGCCGAGGTTTGTAGGACCGAGAAGGGCCTCGATCACGACGTCGTTGTAGGTGTAGTCTCCGGTGTAGTGGTAGTAATCGAGCATGACGCCCCAGAGGGCGCCGGCCACCCACCAGTAGTAGGGATCTTGAAGATCACCGAGATCTTTGGGGACTGATGATGTGTTGCCGCTGTAGTAGGTCATGGCATCGTAGGCGAGAGTCCCAGCCACATTTTTGATAGAATCTGAGGCTGTCAGTGATGGCACAATGTACTAGGCACGACACATACCAGAATCTGTAATGTCTAATGAGTTGGGGGCTGTTTTGGTAGCAGCAGCAGCAGCAGCAGCAGCAGCGAGAGAAGCCACACTAGCGAGAGCTAAAAGCTTCATGATGGATGATGGTCAAGTACGAAAAGTTGCGTTGTAGATGTCTTCACCAGGAAGATGTGCTGTTGTAAGTGAGTGAGTGAGTGAGTGGAGGGAGGCTTCTAGGTTTCGCTAAACTCTGTCAAGATAAAAGTTTCTTAAATTGGCCGAACAATGAATGGATGAGTGAATGAGTGAATGAATGGCGGTTGAGTGGCAGCTGATTTGGGCAGGGCGTGAATGAGAGTCGAGTTTATGTTTCTGCTGGATTCAAACAGCAAATGGCCACAACAGAAAGCAGATGAGAAAGAAGGGATATCAGACGTTTGGGGCCATGATACGTACGATGGAAAACAAAATCAAATAGGAACTACAGGCAGGCAGCTCAGAGAATGGAATACGAGAACGCAATAAGCTGAAAGCTCGATAAGATCCTTCTTTTAGGCTGGACTGGGCTAGACCACAAGACGATAGACGACGACGGGCGGGGGGGCTAGACTAGGTATGTATAATAAGCACCTTGGCAGCTGTTTTCGAATTCAAATCACGACACGCAAAGGGAGGGATTGGATCTTGAGGAACGAATGACGAATGGTGCTGGTTCACAAGTAAGACTTGTGCTGATGAGCCTCAGACATGGACAGACGTGGACAGACGTGGGACTGCACCGTTGCATCATGGTTGGTGCTTGGCCCTGAGGAGGTACCCGGTCCCCTGATGGATGTTCTTGGGCGATCAGCCGTCACTTGTGGCCAGTAGAACGAACATTTGGCTGTGTTACAGACAAAAAGGCCCGGTGGTTTCGCATGGCCGCGCGGGTAGAGGATCGTCGATACTGTCGTTGACAACGGCCACGAAAAAAGATGCAGGGGGTAAAATCCACCAGCTTTAGCTGACAGATGTCTTGGAGAATGGGGACGTGACTTAGCGCTGTGAGGGTTGTATGCGTTTCTGCAAATGTTCTCTCTGACAAGAGCATTGCGAGCTATAGCTGCATGGGTATTTTTCCACTGGAAGCGTGCCATTGGCTTCTTCTTCTTCTTCTTCTTCTGCCTTAAGATCCGAATGTTTCCAGCTGCTGCGTAACCATCCATCAGCTAAAAATCCTTGTCTATCAAGTCTGCATGAACCGTTACCCAACTCACTCCACTCCTCCCATCCCCCATCCCCCAGCAAATCTTTATTTTTTGCCTGTGAATGCAAGGGCGATCGTAGAGAAGATTGCTTGACTCAGACTGACTGACTGACTGACTGACTGACTGACTGACTCACTGGTTGATTGACAAACATTCAAAAGGCTCAGAATGTCCAGAAAGGGGGCCGCTTACAGTAGCAGTGCTCGTGTAGCCGTATCGCAAAAAGCCCACCCACCCCAACTATGATAGTAGTCAGACACGTGGAACTCAGGGCGGCCATCATGTCTCAAGAAACGCGACGCCATGACAAGCCAGAAATAGAAAAAGGCAACTTTATTCGACCGACGCCAACTCCTCATTCAGCTTGGTTCTCGGCCGATTTCAGCCGCTTGTTGTTTAAGCTGGCGAGGTCTGCATGTACTAACATGACGACGAGCTGTTGGTCAATCAAGACAGCATCAGGCCAATCCCGAAGAATTCGTAGGCCAAAGTAAAAAAAAAAATAATAAAAATAAAAGAAAAATCTTGGTAAAGAAGCTCAAAACCAAGCTCTTTTGTCTTGTGTATGGGGCTGCAGGCGGAGTTTTGTGCCCTCCACATTCCATGAGCAGAATACATACATACATACATAACACGGCCCCTCGGACCCAAGATATATTTTCATGTCTCAGTCTAGTTAGTACTCTATGATGTGTATTTACAGAAGCGATGCTGCAATTCACGTAGACTTTACTGCTATTGCTCGGCTGCTATCAGCACTGTTCATAGTTTCACAGGTGCGTCCTATCTAGTTCTGTCGAGTCAGGCTCCCTCAACTTTCACCCAACAGTCCATGTCTTGGTGTTTGTAAACATACTTAAACATCATAATATCCAGTTACATACCTACTGCCTAAGCATGGTTTCGGCGAGGCGTGGCAAGCACCTAACTTTGCACTAATCTTCTGGGGCCAACAACAAATGCTACTTGTTTTCGCCCTTCCCTGCTCCATTTCTCATCACTTGCCTCCATTCCCATTGCCACGCAATAACCACATGGTACTCGTAGTCTCATAACCCTTCCTTTATGGCCCGGGCCATACTGACCCCTCAATGTATATTTTAAAGTGTAGAAACAGTTCGTCCTAAGCCTCTGCATCTTTCAACGCAAAAGAAAAAGGCGCAATGCGGCTAAAGTCCAGTCGAAAGCCAAAAGACATACACTTGAAACTGGAAGAAGAAGAATAAAAGAAAAGAGAAAAAAAACCAGTCAAGGACATACTTGATTCTATTGAATGCGCGACGCCGACCGGGTTCGAACCGGTGCTCCCGAAGGAACTAGATTTCAAGTCTAGCGCGTTAGACCACTCCGCCACAGCGCCTTGTCCTTGACTGATATTAGTAACTGCTTCCAAAATATTATATATAGTATGCCTTACCAAGTCATCCGAGTCTGACCAACAAACTCGAACGTAACAGATCCATGTCGTATCTACCTACACCAGGCATTTCAAGGGAATAGGTTCTAACCATACATAGCAGTAACAAAAGGTTGTTTTAAGCGATTATAAATTCGCAATGACATCTTTAAATAGATTAAAATCTCTAGTAAAAGAGAGAGAGAGAGAGAGAGAAAACGCCAAAAGCAATTGCTCGCTTACCCACAAGATAGATGCCCTTCTTTACCAGCCCTTCATTTCGTCGTTATTCATGAACATCGTCCCAGCATACAGCAAACCGATCACCACAGCCAGCCAAGCGCCAAAGTGCAGCAAGCCGTCAGAAACGCAGCTTCTCTCGCGTTGGTACGGAGACTTGGCCCAGCGCTGTCGCTATTCGTTTCTATGGGCATCGACACAAAATCGGTGGCATCTCCGGGCGTGCTGGTGGCTGCGGTAAACACCTGCGGATCGCTAGGTAGCTCGGCCATGGTCAGGACGCCCCATTCCACCTCATCGCCGGTAAAGGTTGACGTCCAGGTGACTTCGGTCGGGCCTGTGTGTACGCCGTCGTTGTAGCCCTTGCAGAAACTCGAGTATCCAGAACACGTGGCCAAGGTTTTGCCCTTTAACTTGCACTCTAGATCGGCGGTGCTGCGGCATGTTAGTACAATGGATTTTCGTGCCGTGAGAGGAGGGCTCACAGTCTTGACGTGTGCGTGCCATGAAAACGAACTGTTTCGGGGCCTTCGACAAGAACAAAGGGGAACTCGAGCGAGAGGTCACATTCTGGCGGGTATGTGTCGTCCAAGTCTGGACAGAATATGGTGTATGTTGTTTCTCTGGCCTCTAGATCCTGACGCGCATCTTGGTTAGTTTTTTTGCGAGCATGCAGCAGAGGAGCGGCTCACGCTTGAGATGACACTACCGCGGACGAGAGACCATGACTCTCTGTCGTAATAAGGTAGATAGATGGGCGCAGTAGTCACGGTGGGTTCTTGGCTAGCATGCGCGATGCTATTCACAGCCAGCAACGCGAGCCAAGTTGATGTGAGGCTCAGGTTTGATGGGCAATAATACATGGTATGACGGGAGTGCCCGCTGAACTGGGGCAGCAGCAGTAAGAGTCGCAGAATAACCAACCAATTAGAGGTATCGAGGCACGCGACAGGGTTTCAATCCAGGCCTTTTCAGTGGGTTATTCTTGGTTGTTCGATGCATGTACACGGAACGCAGAAGCAAGACAGGTTTTGGGCAGCGCAAGACGACACGGATGGAAATCATCGAGGTCATGGGACCTGTTTAAATCTCCTTTTGACTCGACCAAGAGACCAAGAAACCGGGATGAGAGAGAGAGAGAGAGAGAAGGGGGCCTATAAGGGGACGTCCAAGGGGACGTTGCGCTGTCGGCGGAGAGTGCCAAGGTCTGGGCGAGCTCAAGACCGAGGCTGAAGTAGTTGGACGTATGCGATGCGAAGAGTACCAAGATGAGATTAGAGAATGATAAAGTGATGAGCAAAAGAAAAGGATCAGGATGTACTCTATAGCAGGCCCCGAGAATCAAGGTTTAATGACATTCAGCACCAAAAAATCCCCCCCGGTCAGTGCAAAATTTGTTTAAATTTATCGTGACATGCCAAGACTCTCTAAAGCTCGATGCCAAGACGGACGATGAAGCTGCCAAGCGTGGCCCCGTTTTGCAATTTATCCTACATGGAAGTGTTGAATATTCTTCTATACACTTATACACCTATACAATAGTAACTCGATACTGACAACCGTCCAACCCAAAATCCATACAAAACTCGTCGTAGAACCCGGCTGAAAAGCTGTTGCCATTCGCCATATCTTTGTAGAAACCTTGGTCTCGCAGCAAACCAGCCCAGCCACTGCTGTCTCGCCCATCTTGTTCTACTTCTAACGTCAAAAGTTCAACATCGCCAACCGCATAGTCCTTGTGCACTCTTCGACGCAGAGAGAGACATGTCCTGAGATATGCATAGATGCGTGGCGACGATATGATCCGAGCAAGATCCCGCTCAATGTCATCCAGCCTCCTCCTCCGAACACGGTGAGCCCCCTGCGATGTGGCAGTCCAGGCCTTTTTCATTGCCTTGGTGAGCCGTTCGTCGTCGTCGTCGTCGTCTCTGGGTTTCACATAACAATAGACATCGTCTAGATACGGCTGTCTTTGAGATTTGAGACATGAAACGTAGAGGTCCTTCCATCTCTTGGGCAGACGAGGCGTCTCGCTACCGTCTTCTTCAAAAGCTCTCGTAGCAAAAGATAAAAGAATCTGGGGAGAAATGTCGTTTCTATCGAATAAAGCCCATGCATGGTCTCTATCTAGAAAGACGACATCAAGGACTTTTCCCATGTCGGCGTCGTACCAGGTCTCACCCGAGCGTGTGTTGTCGAGGGTGCGTGATTCCAGGCAGCTTAGTTGGCGTATCCAGAGATATTCCTCCAATTTGTGGTGCTGCATTTTATTAGTGGACAGAAATGGGACATAAAAGTCCAAATATAGCTGAGTCTTTGGTAAACGGAAGACGCAAAACAGGTGACGGCCAGTAGTGACTAAACTAAAGGTTTGACGCTCGCCAGTCTGACGCAAGACCAACATTACGCTTGGAGTGTTGTGCCTCTCCAGAGACCAAATCTCATCGCCTGCTCTGACAATGGTGTGAAGTGAGCTGGACCCTACCAGATACACAGACGGATTCACCAAAGATCCTTTTGTTTTGATAGGAATCCTGCATCCCTGCATTGCTCGTAGATTGGCAGCCACCGGAGCCTCATCAATGGCCATGATTCTTCTCAAATTCAACGAAAGATGACCAGTATTATAGTGAATGCGAGCATCCAAAGGTTTTATGAATCGATTGGTCCAAGTGGAGTTTGTGTTTCGAGATGCGGTTCGAGGATAAGACGGGTATTCGCTCTCATATCCAATCCCTATACAGTCGACCGTCTCCGAAATCGAGGGCGTTTGGTCCGGCTTGAAATGGGTTTCAAGGGTTGCATCTTTACCCGACTCGTTCACGTCACGGTGTACAGTGAACCAAGAAAAACTATTTGCATCTTTGCTCAAAACATGGTTCCAAGCACCTGCTTTTCTATGATCCGGCATCCAAGAGGGTACGCCGGCGGTACTGTCGACACCGCAGGCTTTGTGCAGTAAGAAATGTTTCCCATCGACAAAGACACTATGAGCAATAAAGCCAAAGAAGACGTCCTGGAGAGACAATGAATAGTTCGGCTGGAGCGTTCCTAGGCCAGAGAAGGTGGGCAAGAGACCAAGAATACCAAAGACATGGTCTCGGGGATCAGACGCCTGACTCTTACTGAGGAGGCTCACCACGTCAAAAAGGCCCGTAGCTTGTACGCTTTTTTGAGTCATGTGCTGCATCCACGGGGCCTGTGTATCTTCCCAGCTCCAACTGGTGGGCATGGACGTAGGGAGGTCACGACTCGTTCGAGCATCGGCGTAGAAGATGATATTTGCAACGGGCATCATGACCCGAGGGGCAAGTATTAGTTCTTGTATTACCCATACTCGGCTAAAGTACCGGCGCCTGAGTATATATCTCAGGCCAATGTGTTCCTCCAAGTTGCTGGTCCTGTGTTCCATAGCAAGATCCTGCAGAGGGTGACGAGAAGGGTATGTTCCAGGCACTGGCTTCACAATATCGTCTCCCAGCCAGAGGACCACCTGGCTGCATTGAGAGTAAATGTTTCCCATTTGCTGGACCTGCTGGCTTCTTTCGTCAATGTCACTCTGGTTGATGCAGATGGCGTCAACCCAGACCATTCGGCAACCTCTCCGGGGTTTCAGATACTGCAGCATCGAGAAGCAGTTTTGGGTCTGGAGAAGAATGTCCCAGAACTCCCCAATGTATATTGGCCGGCACCTGGTTTTCTCATTCGTGTTTAGTGAACCATCTCCCCGAGCAGAGAGAGGTGTAGAGGGTGTACTCACAGCCTTTGGTTTCCATCCTCGCCGCCCCATGAGTACGAGACCGTCTCATAGTCTGGACACTGCCCAAGTTCATGTGTTTCTAGTTCAAAGTGCACAGCGGTAGAGGGTGTGTCTTGTCTGTCAGGTTCCAGGCAGACCAAACGAAACTGTCCGTGGTTGAGAGCATCGTATATGTAGCTCGGGCTGTCCGAAGCTGATGACTTGGCAGGTTCGTGTGCTGTTGTCGAGGCGGTTCTTTCTGGTGCCGCTCTGAGCCCAGCAGCCTCGTGGATAGCTGCTTGGTGAACCTCGACCTCGGTGGTCCAGGGAACAGTAGAAGGCCAGGTGAGGTTGAGCTGGTCCGCGGGCTTGTCGGGCGGGATTATCGGCAAAGGGCCAGAGCTGGACGTTTCCTGTTTCAGAAACGCCAGAGATTGATGCGCGGATTCACGACAGGTCTCGCAGCAGGGCACTGAATCCTGCCCGGCGTAAACCTGAGGTTTCGTGCAAGAGGTGGCATGCCAGCGCGTCATGTTCAGACTTGTCGGCCGTAGACGAAGAGTGACTGGTGACCCGGAAGTGAAGAAAGAATAAGAGCACGATATCTAACAGAGCCTGGCTTCACATGGTCCATATTGAACCTTGCGCCTTTCAGGATGCGCAGCGAAGCGGCTGACGCGTTCTTCTGGTTGGTCATTGTGGCGGCTGAATGAAGAATGACCTTGGAGGCGAGACCTATCACCATTGACAATCCCACTAATCGTCAAGGAGGAGGGTTCTGCCAAGTGTAAATACTCGTGATATGGCAGTGAAAGCACTGAGCGAGGATGGAACATGGTTTATATCACAAGCCTGCAACTGTGTGCTTACCGTACCGTAGTGCTTGATCCCTTACTACCATGTATCTCAATTATCCGTGGTGCTCAGCCGATATCTTCAACCCCTGTCCTTCTGCCTTGCCCAACGCCCAGTATGGAAATCCCATCGCTGTCTAGCCGAGCTCGAGGTGAGACCTATCGGGATGTGGGTGGTGACTTGCAACATGTCCATGTATTTATGCCCGGTCAGACGCTGACTAACTGATCAAATCGTGAACCATCAATAGTCTCACGTCGCTGAGAGACGCCCAGGTCTCTCGTATCTCGTATCTGAAAAGCCTCCCCCACAACATCTCAAGCCTCATCCTCTAACGCTTCAACAGCCACGATCCGAGTCAATCTATTTCGACTTTACTTTTTGAACATGTCCCGTTTCAATCTCCAGTTTTTTCCCCGCCTTATGAGGCCCGAGTCAGTGGCACCAGCTCGGAACAAGGGTGCCGTCTAATTTCCTTTTGCAGCCGAGAAAGCGCCTGGGCGTTGCATCCAGCGTAGCGTTGTTCAATAAGCAGCCGTCAGACGATACGATTTGATCAATGAATGAGACATGAGTTGAGGAGAGCCTTTCTTTTGTTTAAAGACGGGGGGAGATCCTCCACTCTTCTTCCCTTTCTGATGCTTCGCGGTTTGTCGTCGTTTTTCGCTGTTATAACCCACTCTACGTTCGTTTCCGCGTCTAAACTGTACGCTCGTTCGAATCGTCACTCTTTACATACAACTCGCAAAGATAATAATCAAAATGGCTCGCTCTCTTGCTCTTCTCGCCGCCGCCGTCGTCGCCGTCGCGGCCCAGACAACCACTGTCGACTTCCTCCTCCCTCTCTACGATCCACAGCCTCTCGAGGGTTCTGTTGTTGCCGTCAAGGATGGCGCGACCACTTTGGCTATCAACTGTCCCAAGAGCGCCGACTCGAGCGAGTGCGGCCTCGTGAGCAGGGAGACGGTCGTGGGTGGACCTTCTACCATGCATGTCACTTATTCCATACCTGCAATGGATGAGGAGTACGGTGCTGCGTAAGTCTAAGCCGTGTCCGATTTCCCTTGTCCTGTCTGACACGTCTATAGGTCCCAAGACTTCCAGTGCAAGCTGGATCCTAAAAAGGACATTGCGAGTTGCTCTGTTACTGTCGTTCAGACCGTCAATGGCTCTGTTGCCACTACTAGTACCGCTGTTGTCAACTCAGGCTACAAATCTGCACTCATCCCCATCACCGTCACCGCTGGCGTCAACAAGCTCAACGCCGAGGACGACCAAGACGCCTCTGCTGCTCCTGGCGCATCTGCCACCGACGCCGATGTTACTTCTGCCTCCAGGCCCAGGGCTACTGATGCTGCGGCCACCGAGACCGCTGACGCTACCTCCTCTACCTCTGATGCCGATGCTGCTGCCACGCCTACCAACTCGGACAACGCTGCCGGGGCTGTGGTGACCCAGAACGCTATCCTAGCTGTTGCTGCTGTTATCGGTGGTGCCGCTATGTTGCTGTAAGGGGACTAGAACATGAGGATATAACAAGACCTTTAGCAGAAATGACATCTACCTAATTTAATGATACAATTCGGGCCAGCATGGTTTTATAAAAATGACATGTGGTTACCTCTTTTTACACTGCCTCTTTCTTCTTTTCCTTTTACGGTAATTCATCAAGGTTTCGGTAATCGGCGCCACACTTTATCTCGCCCCGTTATGCTTAATTAGATATTCGTCTGGTGTTTGAATCTTGATGTGGGTGTGGTATGAACCACCCTAGAATTGCTCATCTCTGTCGGATACTCATGTGAACAACTATCGGGCCAGGAGGTAAAGGGAATGCCGGGTAATACAAGTTACTTTAGGTAAGACACAATAACCCTAATCATGAAGGAATTGTCAAGAATCTTGCTTGCCAATTGAAGATGGGATATACTACACTGCTACTGCTCCTGCCACTGCTACCGCTACCACTACCGTCACCAAAAACTGGGAATTTACTCCTATAATGAAACATGGTATAATACTATACCATCACCCTCGCCTATATCGACATGGAGCCAATCACCTGCTTAAAAGCAAAAGCAAAGAGCAATCTGCACAATGCTAACGACCCAGAAATTCAGTTTAGAAACACAAAATCATAGGGTATCAAGCACGTATTGCTTGGACTCGGCGTGAGCTCAATTTCGGTCCTCTCTGCCATCGAGCCAGCTCGTGCACTGTATGCATCGAATAGACTATACAGCGTGAGTGCAAATCACTTCCACAGAATTCTCTTCTCACCTTTTCGTTGATGCGCTGTCTGCAGTACTTGCACTTCTTGGTATGTTTAATGATGGGCTCCGACGACGCAAGCTGCCACAGGTGGGCAAGTCCATAGAGAGCAAAGCCCAGCACAATAAACGATATCATTTGATTGATAAAGGTCCTATGCGTTGTCAGAAAAGTCCCCATCTTCTGCTAGCCTAACCCACCCGTAAGCCAAGACGACAGCACCGTCCTCCTGCGCCTGGTTCAGAGTGTTGTAGCCCACCGTCTTGTTGTAGCTGGAGCCTGGCTTCAGAATGGCAAACTTCTCCTCCATGTTTCTGTTGAGAGGGAGGAGGATGGAGACGGGCGGCATGAGCACATCGCTCACGAAGGACTTGACAAGGTCTGTAAACGCGGACGCGAGGCTGTTCAGTGTCAGCTACCATCATCACTCGCGGAAGCGGTCTGCGCACATCAGACCAAAGGCAATCTTGAGAATATTGTCCTGGAAGGCAAAGTCGATGAAGCCGTCCCAGAAGCGGCGAACCTTTTTCTGGCCTCGGCCCAAGAGCGACTGCGACTCGCCAGAGCCAGACTCTTCGTCGTGAAAACTCCTGGGCATGGTGATGATCAGTGAGTTGGACGTGGTGTTCTCCAGAGACCGAGCAGCTAGAACACCAGCTATATACGCAGAGAGGGATGGCTTATCTTGAGCGTGAGCGAGATATTCGATGGATCCCTCTTCAGACCGTCAAAGAGTTAGGTAGCCAGTCCAAGTATGACACGCGGTGTGTACTCGGTAGTTGAGTTGGCATGTCGCTTGTCCAGGGTCAGTGACGTCATTCGTGCTAGGTACAACCACAAATATCACTAACAAAATGAGCGGAATGTTACTACTAAGTAAGATAGACCAGCTATCGTATTACTATCTGAGATTTACTAGATAGATGCACTATTCTCGTGTCTGTAGACCGCAAGCAAAAGAAAAGTAAAAAATCACTTTGGTATCATAGTCGCAACCAGTCTCTGTAGCAAAAACCCAATCATCAATCTAGCCATCATACGTCTTGGTCGACAAGATTCTTTTTAGTAGCTGCCCTTGCGCGGCTTCCACTGCCTCTTCCTCTCGCGTCGCATCAAGCAGAGGTGAACAACCCAGTAGATGGCGGCGGCGAGCATAAGAGCGGCAGCCGCCCAGGTGAGAGCCAGAAACTTGGAACCCAGTGATACCGAGAGTCCTACATCCTCGCCAAGGTCGTTGATCTTGTTGACGGCCTTGTTGCCAGCAACGGTCACGAGAATGCTCGCGATGAGAAGGATCAGAGCGGCGAGAGAGGCGAGGATGAGGTTGACGGCGTTGATGCCGCGGCGGGCGAAGAGGAAGAATGCGCCGAGACAGGCGAGCATGGCCAGGCCTGAGAAACCAACGGCGAGGACATAGAGGACGAACGTCGCGAGAAGCGCAGTGTTGAGCAGGTCGATTGAGTCCTGGATGTCATCGGGGAAGTTGATGTCGGCAAGGCTCAGCTGGAAAGGACCAACTTGGAGTTGCTGGTCGAGCATGGCGGTAAGGTTGAAGCGTTCTGTCAAGGTCAGCAACTATCATGAATATCAGGTATGGGGGTTGCAAACTCACTCTCGGGGGCAGACTTTGTGCACTCGGTCACGTTGTAGCCAGCATTCGGATTCGTAGCATTGGGCTCGTACTGTCCGTCACAGGTAGTCATGACATGGATCGAGTACCACTCCGAGATGCCAAGGGTGTCGGCCAGCTCGTCGGCCACGTTGCCGGTGATTTCGTTGACCTGCTCCTGGACCTCGCCCTTGACTTGGTTGAACTTGTCGGTGAGCCTGCCGAAGAAGCTGTCGTCGCCTTGGTTTTCGCTGGCGACGGCGTCGGTGCCGATGGTGACCAAGTCCTGGCCAATCATTGAAGTATTGAGCTTTTTGAAACTGTCAGCATATACGTGTTCCTTATTGCAGTGTGCATGTTGAGACGTACCCGTGCGATGGAATAGTCCTCCATAAAGCCTTGTTTATGACCAGCAAAGAGGCACAGCATGGAGAGGATAAAGGCCACCATGGATAAGACCAAGGGGAATAAGACAAAGAACCTCGATAACATGGTTGCGGTGTTGTACCGTGCTACTGCGTCTGAAATCTAGGAAATCTCAGTAGCTATGTCAAAGATAAAAGGTCTAGTTGGTAAACACCAGAGATGTTGATTAGGGTGGTGGTGGTGGTGGTG